>JAULBS010097904.1:0-16493 GCA_032355785.1 Symmetromphalus regularis | reverse complement strand
AGTATTAATGGCTGAAGCCGGGGGGTGGGATGGGGGTCGGAGGGATTGGATGATCCTCCCCGCAGGATTGAGAGTTCTGCTAAAATTAAAACATTACATATATATATATAATTCTTTTTTATTGATGAGTTCCGACTACATGAAAATTCAATCCCCCCCCCTCTCTAAACATTCTTGCTAAGGGCCTAGTAATCTGTTTGCAATGGCAGTAAAATGCTGCTGCAAACCTGTTTTTCAACAGCTTTTAAGACAGGACTGCTAATTGCTATGGCGAATTTAAAAGGTTGGAAAACTAATTTTAGGTAAAGAATTTTTTTTTTAAATAATGAATCTAATTTAACTGAAAATCTCACATACAAGGCACGTATACACACGTTGCCCAGTTGCCTTCCATGTGTGCAAATGTCCGTACTCGCCCATCGTGTTTCTCCGAATCGTCTGTGACCTCATGAGTGTTTTCTTTCTCTTGATAAAGAGCTTGAATTTCTGAAGGAACTGGCAAATTCTTTGACCTTAAAACCAAACAATAACTACAGAAAGATTCACAAATGATTTTAAATAAATTAAAAATAATTTTTAGTTTTAAAATGTAGGCATGGGATGGGGAGGGTAGAAGGGGGCTATTTGTTGTACTTATTTTCATGCTTTTATCAAATTAAAGTTCAAGTACACTATCCTGTGCAAACAAATGAGCTTTCTATGTTTTCTGTCCAGGTAAGAGGTTAGTATTAGTAGGAAAGATGAAACCTGCTGCCACCACACAAATGTGGCTACTGTTACCAATAAGCAGCAATGGATTTTTATACAGGGCTGGCACATCCGTAGGGGCATTTGCCCCCCCTCCCTCCAACAATCTGCTGTGTCTTTTTTGCAACAATATTTACATAAATTTACATTGTAGATGCCCTTCAAACATACTGATGGCACCTCTATTCAGTCTCACCCCTACCCCTATATTGAAAATGGCTGAACCAGCACTGTTATATGCACTATCCCATAGACAGGGTATTACAAACCATCGTCTTTAATAAACCAGTGGTAAGACAAACAAATGCCTGACTCTCCAAATTCACAGGTTTGCAACTGCTGCTTAAAATGAAGTGTTTTTGACAATTTTATTACACAGTAATAATTTGATTTGATTTATGACAATGATTAATGCTAATAAGGTTTTCACAGTATCTATATTCTAGTGTTAATAGTATTCAAATTCACGTACGGACACTTCTTTAATTTTTGTGGTGTGTAATCCGGTTTCAAGCTGTTATTCTCGTCCGGTATTTTTCGTTTCCGTTCTAGTTTCGTTTTCGACCACTCATTTTCCTCGCCTGAAATGTCATTATCGCTGCCTGATACCTGAACAAAACTACTATCTGTAACTAGGTCATCTTCCTCTTCATCTGAATCCGAATATAAAACCAGTCCTTTATCCATTTATAAAACATGCAGACCCGTCTATTGTCTCCGTTTTCTTCTAAGAAACTATCAAAACTATTTTCCTTTCTCCATTTGAAAACTCGA
Organism: Symmetromphalus regularis; assembly: GCA_032355785.1. Classification (NCBI taxonomy): domain Eukaryota; kingdom Metazoa; phylum Mollusca; class Gastropoda; order Neomphalida; family Neomphalidae; genus Symmetromphalus; species Symmetromphalus regularis. The sequence goes on along the minus strand of JAULBS010097904.1, from coordinate 14,972 downwards.
CCTCTGCTCCGGACTGAAAAAATATTGGATAGGGATTTATTCCTAATCGTGTTTCATTTACAAATGATGAATGGGACATAACTCGACCGGGCATGATTCAAATACATCCCCCAACAAGACACAAATGTCTGATATTACAAAAAACATATTCAGATTAAGTACACATTAGTATTAGAAAAACTCGTTTAAATTTATTAAATTATTATTTTAGAAATATGAAACCACTTTGTTTTAGGAAAGTATTTATTTACCTTAATTAAACGCCATCATTCCTTTCGGATTTTTAATAAAAAAATATATCCAGTGGCAGATATAGACGGGGGCCCGTAGCCCGCCCAAAACATTTGCGATTTAAATCACATTAAAAATTATTATTATTATTATTTTGTTTTTTTTTAACGTTGAAGAATCCGGCATCATATTATTGGGTCCCCGCTAAACTGATTTCTGGATCGTCCACTGAAATCAATAAACAAAATTGCATATTTAAAAAGTGCTATGTACTCATAATGAAAGCTATGTATACAGCTGAATAAAATAAAACATAAAATGATTTTTTAAAAATGAATAATGTGCGCATCACCTGCTTCTATTATAACCTACTCTTACATCACGGGTGGAGGGGAGGGGGGTCTATTTATTGTCACCTAAATCACTTTTAGCATGTCTTTTCATTCATTTGTCCAATCCACGGACATTTGAAATTTCACCGTATATTGCCTTTCCACTAAGTGCAGTTTAGCTATTAACAACTTTTTAACACCTCTAAATTACACTATGTGTTTAAAGCCATACTCTCACAGACCCCTAACCTAATTAATTTCCAAACAAAGAATTAATTTTAAACATAAATATTTGATTTGTCCATAGAAATACTTTATTCAACTATTTACATAAACACTGCATCTCGCGTATTATCAATATTTTAAAAATAATAATTGAATTACGGTAACAAATCGTAAATAAAAGAAAAACAAATAACGTTTTTTTTCCCACTGAAGCAGGTGTTACGTATATATTTTGAGTCATGTGATGGGTATTCCCCCATTAAAACGGCTGGATATTTTTGCAGTTGCAAAAACATTTCGTACCAATTTATTTCGAGAGAAACAAATTACCATTATAATTTTTATTTGCATGCATTTCTAAGAGTGCCGTTTCAAAATAATGTGGTCAAATTGCAATAAAATTTTGAAATTAAATGTTTTATTCTAACCTACTCTAACATCATCTGGGAGCCTAATTATTACCACCCAAATCACTTTTAGCATCATTTTTTTCTCATTCCATGGACTTTTGGAAAACAATTATTAACATATATTAATCAACTGAATACATTAAACATACATGTATAATAATATAACATAAACTTATAATAAATGTTAAACTGAAATTATGTAAACAGTTTTTGTTTAAACAGTTCATTTCATTTTATTGCACGAAAATCTCGGAGTACAAGCAAACAAAAACAAAATAACTAGGAAGACAATCTAGCGAGTTTTCATGTTGTAATATAAACTTATTATAGGGGCTAACAGAGGAGGAGTCTATAATTATTTTAATTTGAACATTTTATTTAATTAAATTAAAATGTAATGTTTCATATAATACCACTAAAAGAAAATTACAGAAGCCCTATATAAGTATATAGATTAAACATGCCTTGCAACACAACAGGTTTCAAGCGCATAGTTATAAACACAGAATAACAAAGAACCTTATATGCGAGAAATTTATTTGTATTCTTAACCGTATTTGCGAACATATGTTTAATATAAGCCTTTTTACATGTTAAACATGATTTGTAACACAACTATGACTATCAGGCGTAGGCACTAATTTTAAGCAAAGGGTAGGTGGCTGGGGGGTCAATTGGCGTACCTTTTTTGTTTCCCATTTTAAAGACATTTTCCAGCTAGGATACAAATAATTCTAACTATTTAAATTATATGGAGAACCAAGGGGAACCTAAATATGTAAGTATAGTAATAAAGACGTCTTTAACATCCGTTTCTCCTCATTTCCTTTTATATACACGAAGTGAAAAATCGTTTCAGAATAATAAGAGGGGGTTAAGCCCCCTAAACCCCTCTGTGTGTCAGCTACTGACTATTTTTGTTGTGTAGGGCAGATCATTTTGGTTACTGGATATTTGAAGTAGGTTAATTGTTCGCTACTGTATTTATTAAATGTTACTTCTTTAACTCTTGTATTACATTATACTATATTCATCGTTCTTATGCAGAAATCAAGGAACCATCAATATTTTCAAGGCAAATTCACTTAACCTCCCAACGATGGAGAGTCGTCTCATACATGACCATTTTAAAATACATACATGTATTTTATGTGGGATTGGCTGAATTACAATACCAATGAAAACGTTATTTAATCGCTATTTTTTTAAAACAATATTATATCGAACTTCCATCGTCGTTCCGACGCGACAGTACAATTTAATAATCGGACCAGGATCAGCGGAGCACATTTGAAAGAGGGGTTAGGGAAAATATTTTTATTCAAAAAAAAAAAAAAATCCTTTAGTAATATTTTTATTAGTTGTCACCTGAAAAGTGCCCGCCCCCTCCACTGAGCACCGCGGTCCCTGCAGACCTGTAAAGGAACACATAAATATAAAACGGACATCAAGTTTGGTAAAGGACAGCTTAAAGTGTTGCGTTTAATACTGAAAAGAACAACTTAAACATAATGCACACAGACGAAGATGAGTTAAAAGAGAAAAAGAAATGGCCAAAGAACAACAACAAAAAAAAAAAAAAAAGGTCACTTTTTGGACAGGGGGGACGCCTATAAAATTATTCACTCCCCCACTTTCTGCTACGAAAAATTGAAATATAAATGCCTAAATAATAATCTTTACCAGTATTTCTCTTTATTATATCAATTTAACACTTGTTAATATACCGAAGTACACAGGGAGTCTATAATGGAGTCATTTCCGAGGGTCATGGGAGACACATCCTTCCCACATTTTGGACAGGGGAATAGTCCGTCCTCCCACTTTTTGGACAGGGAGGATGTTCCGCCCTCCCCCCTTCCAGGAAGGGTTTTTCGCCCTTGCCAACCCCTATAAAGCGTGGCATAAATGGGAGCTCTTCCAACCAAGCAAATGTCAGCCTAAACGTGGAAGCACACCAAAAACAGATGTCAGAAATGGGAGCACAATCTAATTAAATACCAATGAATATAATTATACACCCGACAAAAGATAGTACATTTGACGCAATCGTTTGTTTAAAGGGGCAGTTGCATAGTCGCACAGTGGTAGACCTCGAAAATATATTTTTGTTGAAATGTATTACATTTAAAATAACATACGTTCAGTTTCATTGCAAAATACGTAAAAATACGTCCAACTGGAATTAATTCCGGTCCTCTTAGCAATATTTGTGTTGAAATATACAGAGTATACCTCTGTTAAAAGTAAATGTTAAATTAATATTAATTAAGCAATTTACTAGCAGACATAATATGACCTAATATTTGACTCTGGTGGGCGTATTCAGCCTAGAAGTGCTGGATTTACCTATAGGCTTGGCAGGCTGAATCTTGGAAGTCTTCGGACGAGATGTAAAGAAAAATTTGTTTTATTTAATGACGCCTCTAGAACACGCCCCCTTTAATTTTCGGGCAAAGAACATTTTTCTTGTAAAACCCTAAGCGCAAGTACAGGCCAACGCAACAATTACAAGTCCCTCCAGAGTTGCCCCCCATTCACAATTGCTGGAACCGCCCCTGTAATATAATACATTCAGTACAGTAATGTTAATTATGTCAGTTTGTTTATAAGGATCGATATTTATTTAATTCATTTAATTGACATTAATATATGTAAAAATAGCAAAATATGCAACTCGTAACTAAAATGGTGCACATTTAATAAAACATTAACTGATTAGTAATCATGGATTTACAAAAGCAACCAAAATTGATCAAAAACTTTTTTTTACTTTATGTTATTTTTCAAAAACGTTTTAAACTTTATTACATTTTTCATAAGCTATTCAAATCAATCATCAAACATTATTAAGAAAACAAACTGTCACCAAATCATACAATCCTGTTAGAAATGCTTCATATGTATTCTGTTAGAAATAATTATCGATGGATGAAGATTGTTTGATAGTCAGCTTCATGCGCATATTGGCGTATTCAAGTTTTATAGGGGATGCATTTAATGTTGGAACCAAATGAACTAAATGCACCAATAGGATTCCAAGTAGGACAAATATAAAATATAGTGTGGGTGGAGGGAAGGCATTGGTTACCCCCACCTGCACCCCTCCCCCCACCCACCCCCCACATCGCCAGTGGAAGTTCAGATGCATTTTCTAAAGGTTTTATTTATTTATTTATATTTTATTTTAATTTAATTTTATTTGATTTTATTATCCCATTGGGCACTGATAACTGGGAAACATTTTTCATATTTTCTCAATGAGAAATATTATACATTCAATTTGGTTTAACAAAGCATTTCATTGGGTCACTGGTCGTTATGACCAATAAGCTTGCGTGTACTAAATATGACTAAAACTTGAAAAAATACAACGCAATTAGAAAGTTTAAATAATAGAACGATTAAAATTGTCTGGGGTAATACACAGAATATCAAACAAGTTAACATTTATTATCAAATTAATGTCCCTCGTGAGATAGTAGTAGGCCTAGTAGTACAAACAGTTTTAGTAAAGTCATTTGCACTTTTACAAAATTTTAATGACGTCATATATAGTACAGGGAAGCTTATTAATGGTCATAACAGCCAGATCGAACCAATGAAATGCCTCCCCTCCTGTTTTTCTAAGAAACGATTTTTCACTTCGTGTATAAAAAAGCAGAAACGTCTTTACTACTGTCAGGGCCGTAGGAACTACTTTGGGAGTGGGGGTGGGGTGGGGCACTGATAAAAATCTTTGAAGTCGGGGGGGGGGGCTCTATAACATATTTTGGTTATAATGGCAAATATTAATAAGTAAAAAAAGAAAGGAAAAGGCCCAGAAGTGGTGGGGGCACAGGTAATAAACAGAATATTAAATCAGTTGCATTTTATTATGAAATTTATGTCCTACTACTAATACTACTACTATCAATGACAGATAATAATAATAATCATAATAATAACCATAATCATCCCAACAACAACCGTTCAACAAAATATTAGGGTTAAATACCTCTTACCAGGCTCGGATGCAGTATTTCGGAGAGAGGGGGTCCAAATGTGGTGAGTGAATTGAGGAAAAACATGTTAATTTCCGTATCATATATGTGCTTCATTTGCAACCCTATAAACATGCTACCCCCTAAATTTTTTTGAATATCCAAAGATTTTGTAATTACTTTTCAGGCTAATACCTTCAAACAATAATAGAATTCCTGTATTCTTTGGTATAATTGCCCTAAGACCACATGGCTAAGTATTACATTGATAACATAAAGAGAAATACTGGAAAAAAATTGTTATTTAGGAATTTTATTTCCATTGTTCGAAGCAAAAGGGTGTGTGTGTGTAAATATATATAGACATCCCCCTGTCCAAAAAGTGGGAGAGGATGTGTCCCTCTCCGTTCGCCACCTCCCCCCACCTCCAGGATTTACGCGTATGCCTATAAATAAGAAAGTGATATTATTATTTGTCAGTATTAGTTAAACCCATCAATAACAGGCATAGCATTCAAAATATTTCATCATTTTTGACTGACTAATACGAACAATACATTGCCTTTTAGACATACCCAAGACAGATAATAATACTAGGCCTATGTTTTACATTATATGGCTACAATGGTAACAAAAAAGGAAAATGCCAAAACCGAGAAATTAAATTACAAATATTTTGGTCAATAAAATATTTAATATTGTGTTAAGGGGTCTACTAGCAGGCGCGTCCGTATTTTTTAAAATACGGAAAAGGGGGGTCCGGACCTACTGGTCACCCCTCTGGATCCGCTACAGACTAGTCTAGTATTTGTTCGTTCAACAAAATTTAGGTGGCGCTTGATGTTGAAGAGAGTACACGTTCTATTGCATTCAAAATAAATGTTAAATGAGGAAAGTATTTTGATTTTGCTCTATATGACAGTTTTGTGATCTAATACTTAGGAACCATTCAACAATTACGTAACGATAAAAAACAGAGGGAGTGTGAATTGCGTTATCTTTGCATGTTAAAAAGCATGAGTGTAAAAATTCACCTGATTTTGCGTTACGTAATTACTGAACACTCCTTTACAAAACGATAGAACAACGCAATTATCAACATTTGTATGCAATCAAAACTTTATTTGTTTTTGTCCAATAGAAACCATGGACGTAATAAAATGATTAATCGAATGGGGTTATCTGGTGTCAAAAATATTTAGAGTTGATTTCAAAAATAAGCGAGATTGTTACGTCAATTGATGTCATCAACGTGCTCAAACTACACTGGCAGTGTTACGATTGTATTACGCTTATTGAAACAAAACACGTATCGGCACAGATCGAGGATTTAAGTTAATTTACTGTACTCGGCCGGAAAATACCGAAATATTCCGAAACAGAAAAATATATTAGTTAGGTTCAGTAAGAAATACCACTCCCTGGTGCTTCTAACTACTTTAACTGGTCCTTTACCTTCTTGTTAGGTTTAACAATTAAGCGCAAAATTCAGTCTAGCTAGCACTTGCCAGAAAATTCATTCTAAACATAGAATATTGTGCAATTTTCCCGGCATTCCAAACACTAGCCCCACCCAGCGCATGCCTGTCAAAGCGATGTTGAGTGTGGTGTGTAGTTATCAATGTCGGCACGGGATCGTATACAGTTTTCATGATATACCCGGAGAGAAACCGTGAGGGCCGGGAAGTGACGCCCTCTAGCCCTGGACACCAGGTCTAGAAGGGAAGCGGGGGATTTTTAGTGTTCTGACATTGGATACCTGGGGGTTTATCATTCTGCGGCAGGAGAGCAAACTGGCCGAAATCGAGCCAGTATGGGGTGCTTTCGCCAGTTCAGGAGTCAGGAGGACGAGGATGATAAAATGCGGAAGGAAGCAAATAGAAAGATTGAAAAACAGTTACAAAAGGACAAACAAATATACCGGGCTACCCATCGGTTGTTATTGCTAGGTATGTGAATTGAAATGGCGGCGTCTATACGTGATTGGCACTGGAGGTTGTCGGTATTCCGTTAGATTATTCTAATACACCGTCTAGCTAATGTGTATTCATTCTGTATTTTTGTTTATTGAAGGTGCGGGGGAGTCGGGAAAATCAACTATCGTAAAGCAGATGAAGATATTGCACGTGAATGGATTCGATCCAGAGTAAGTTACGTTCTGTTTATGGCCTTGATTTCGTTTATTTATGTGGTCATGTTCAACTGTGCAATGGCCGCTTCTAATTATGCATGCATGATCGTTTCTAACGCCGACAATTAGGGGAGGCAGGTCGATCTTAAACTTGTCGTTTACGCTACCTTTTCCGTATTCTGCTTCTGTATTTAACGTATTGTCTGTTTATTATTTTAGAGAAAGGAAACGAAAAATAGAAGACATCAAAAGAAATATCAGAGATGCAATATTGGTAAGTATATATTTTACCGACGCTGCATGCACCCCCCTAAATTTGTTTGACGTTCCAATATGGCGGATATCATAACTGCAGTATCTTGTTACCTGGCATGATAAATATTCTAAGAAAATTATCCGTGTGACATTATAGTGTAATCATGGGTCATGTTCCAACCAATAATTGAATGTACTTGTGTATTTCATGTAATACAAAATTTTTCAGTTTCTGTGTGTGTTGAAATGATACAGAAATAGACAGTTTTATTAATGTATCAAAATATGGTTGCTATAGCCTATACTGCAGGAATGCACAGACAATATCATACATAAATGTTACAGTATTAATATAAATTCTACAAAAAACTTTATATTAAATGCAAACAACTGACATCTTAAAGATACACCAACCTATTTACTGTTTCTAATTACATCCAAATATATCAAATTGTAGTTTTATACCCAGTGACACGAGAATGATGGAACATCTTTACACATTCTAACAATAGGAAATGTATGTTTTTTTGCCTGTTAAGCAGAATAATAAACTTGCTTCCATTTATCATCAGTCAAGTTTATGCCCATATTAAATAATTATTTCACTGAAGAGATTCATGTAACCTTAATAAAAGCGTATTTAATATCTTCTGCTTTTAAATGATGGCCAAAATATTTTTCATTTAATCACACTCATGAGTATGCTATTTTAATTGCAGTTTTGAAGAAACATTTTCAAAACTTAAAATTTATTTTAGGTATTGCATCATTTTTGAAATGCGGTATAATAAAATTTAAAGATTACAACCAAAACATTATTATTATTAACATCTTAAAAGTTGTCATAAGCCATTCATTTACTATTCATGTTTAATAGTCTTTCACAATAAATTCTCCAAACCTTTAATGATTCATAATTTACTTCTTGTAAATTTTCACTCAACTAACATTTTCAGATACGAAGAACTTTTATAACCATATAGTGCATTGTTTATAGAAATTAAATAACGAGACCGTAGAATACAGATTATATTACGAGTATGTTTTCAGTCATACATCACTCGCTTTCGCTCATGATATACGATTCAAAACACATGAGTTGTAATATAATCAGTATTGTACGGGATTGAGTCTTGTAATCTATTTATTAAGTACACTGTGTTATAGAGTTGACTTACACAGAAATTATTTTCTTTTGCAACTGAAAACATAGAAGAAAAACAAAAAAGCGCAATGATTCAAAATGTTGGCACACTCCTTTCTGATTACAAGTACGTGCAACTCCGTAAAGTCATAAAGTTCTTAAAGTATACCACCTCAGGAAAAGAAAAGAAAAATACACATGTTCGTCAAATTTAATATTTTAAACTAATAATATAGTTTTAATAAAATGTTATACAGTGACTGAGCAATGTGTGTTGCTTTGTCGTCATTCATAGTACCGAAATTACTTTGTAGTCTTAATTTGTACTGTCATTTCCTGTTGAGCACTGTTATCACATGAACCGATTTTAGAATTTTTAGCACTTTGGATCAAAGGCTGACATCGAATATAACTTGATTTTTACTTACAACTGCTGTTTTTGAAGTGTTGAAGGTGTTTTGTTATGTTAATATGAACTGGTAGGTATTTTTACTAAAATAGCTGTTGATTAGCCTGTTCATTTTTTGTTTACCGTGATAGGCCTGGACTTGTGGACGATACACATTTTTAATTATTTAATTTTTTTTTTTAACTTCTTTATATTTAATGGTATGAATTCAGATCTGTGTGTATTGTATAATGTAGTTATTTTATTTTTTTTATATAAAAAGAAAATGAAAAGTCAACAAATATGGTCTAATGTGTAGAATTTATAAATCAGAGTAGAAATAGTTCTGTTTGATCAGAGGTCATGACCTCTCAAATTTACATTGGTAAACAACATTTTGGTTGGCTATATCATAAAAAGAAATTAAATGTCAAATATATGCAATTGGTGACACCTCATCCAGACCCAGTGATTTTCGGTTTCAAAAAAAGCTATTTTCCATTTTGGGTTTTTGTGAATTATGCTTTATTTCCGTTTCAGGAATAAAATATGTTTAATTAGCATCTTAACTGAAATAATTTCTGACAATTTTATAGGAGAAAATGTTATTTATTCATGCTTCTTTAATTTGTCATAACTGTAAGAAGTAATTGTTTGAATCTACCCTCAATTCACTTAAAGCATAGCAAGTCTATGTATTTTCGTTAAATTTTTGACTTTTTAACCGACACTAAATGCAAGGTCTCGGTTAATGTTACAACTCATTATTACACATCGTGTGACCTCACGTGCAATATGCTGTTTATAAGTGGTGAGAGACCACATCAGGAACAAACGTTGCAATTCAACAACTAAATAAAATCAAACATGATTATACAAGTTTTATTAAAAGGATATTAGCAATGACATGCAGTAAACAAAATGAAGCATCACTAATTTATTTTTATCGCTGTCTAGTATTACAATATTAATTAGGCCTATCTGATGGGCCAAACAATCCAAGCGCTAAATGACAGCAACAATAAACGACAGACCCCATTGCACAGGCACAATACGACAAGCAGAAATTCAAATAAATTCAGTAAATAAATATAACCACGTATTTGCCTACACTGTCAACAGTACAGGGCATTGACCAATCATCAGTTTTATGTCATGTGCAGGGCACAATATTTCAGCTTATTCACGCAGACGTACAAGTATTTCGACAAATGCTTTAGACTGATTTTTAGATACTTGATGCGCAGCGAACCAGTAGGCAACGTTATATTGCAACAGTTGCAACTTGCATCAGGTCTAAACTAAAAATGCAGAGCATAGAGTCAAATCAAAAGATTTAATGAAATGTCTACGGACGCTGGACACAGCTAAATTATCTGCTGCTATTTCATCTTTAGAAATATTATTATGCTGACATAATACTGGATTGCCTATAATTTTACAAATGCTGAAATGGTTTTAACGTAAACGGGTCTTACAAAAGTTTTAAAATACCCACATCGCAGAATGAGCTTTAAAAAACAAACATTTGGAACATCACTGTAGATAAAGTGAAAGTAGCTAGGACAGTGCAAAACTAAAAAAAAATATGGAAGTTTTAATTAAAAAAAAACCCAGCTAACTTTAGCAAACATTAAAAAAACCTGTTTTATAAATTGTCTGAGCTAAAAAAAAAATGTATTTGAAATGTAACTGAGGTAACCGATCAGGTAAACCATGGGTTACGAAAATATAATTCACGTAACCGAACGTGAACTGACTTCCGGTTACCTCAGATTTCGAAATATTGTCTCCTGCATGTGACAATAGTAAAACGATTAAAAAGTATATATTTCGCTGAAAAACAATTCCGTTTTCAAATGCAAATTCCGTTTCACAATGTGCATTCTGCAAATTCTATTTTCCGTGATCGCAGAAAACTACTGGGTCTAATAATCTGCAGAAACCAATTCTGCCACATGAACTAATTATTAGCTCATGATACAATATATGATAGTCATGCTTATGTATCTGTTAATGTTTTGACCAAGTATTAATTTTTGTTATGTTAGTATGTCTGTGATGTGTTTCAACATCAAAACTGTTCAGTTTTACTTTCACCATGTGCTTATTTCTCAGTTATAAATCATTTCATCTGAGCTTTCAACTCATTGTTTTATGGGGAAAAAAGTTGTGATATGTATTGTACCATGGTTTATGTATTGTGATAAATATTAAATATATTGACACCCCTAATATTAACTGGAGTCTGGCAGCTTATTCTTCCAAAACAGTAGGTTGTGATAGAAATATTTTCATATCTAAAACTATTATATTAAAATTATTTTCTTTTCTCCACGCACATGTACACACACTCATGCACACATTCCAATAGACTGTTATGATATTTAAATAAGACAATTTTGTTACCAATTTAATCATTTACATTTCAGGCCTGCACATATTTAAAATCTGCATAACCAGAAAACAGGTTATGCCAACAAAATTTGCATAACCGATTTTGATTTGCATAACCTGTTTAAAAAAATGGAAAAACTACTTTAAAATTAGTTTTAATAACTAAAACCATTCGTCATTTGAAGAAAAAAGGAACTATAATTAATATACAGATCAAACATATATATAGTAATTTTTTGCTAATAACATTTTCCTAAAAACTTTAATTTGTTGAATGAAAACCTGAAAACTGAATTTGGAAAAACCTTGCACATGTGATATTTGATCGTTCTCCATATTCAGCCGAAGATTTCTGACTTACATTTATTAATAAAAGCATTACAATTTCTCATTGGCCATATTTTGAAGGAATTTCCTTTATCGATAATGAGAATACATTACACTTCCCAACATGAGTATTGTAACTAGACTGGTGTTTGTTATTTCTGTTAAATGTACATGTAATTATAATTATACATGTCGGAAATCAGTCACATTGTTTGAACTCCGAGAAAAGATGACATAGAAACTTTATTTTACATGAACGGTAAATCGGTTATGCAAAATAAATTTGTGTAACCGATGCACAAACTTAATGATCATTCGTGCAATTTGTGCAGGCCTGCATTCATAAATGAGCAGAGATGAATATTTGTGAAAAACAACAACCCAAAAACACAATTATATTAACATAAATATATATGGTTAGACTTTCTCTGCCGAGTAATTCAAGGCTTAAAATAGCATGTATAATACACCCTGCTGGTGTGTTTTGAAAATAATATGCCTCCCAAAATATATATGTAGTTACAATGAAATGTTTTCTTTCTAGTAAACATATTTTTATCATGAAATGTGGGTTAGGATTAGGTTGGTTTTAAATAGCAGCCTAATCTTTGGATTAGGAGGGGTCCAGTCGGATATGTTTCTGTAAAAATATAACATGCTGAATATGTAATTTTTTTGTTCTATTTAACAGAAATTATTCTTTGTTCCAAAAAAGTAAAGTAATAATTTTGAAGAGACCTAACATGAACAAAAACTTTTAAAGGAAATATGTTTTATATTAAACATTGATCATCATAGATCTGGTGGTGTCATGAAAAACAAAACATTATTTGAATATTGTGTATTCATGGATTAAATTAAACTGAATGAAAATTTTTTCTTTCTTGGCACAGCTACAAGATAACAACCAGGTGGGATAATTTGTTGTCTATACAACGATGGGGCAAATATGCAATTTTGCCAAATTATGTTGTAATGTTTTAAAAATTTGATGTCTCGATGATTTGACGTGTCTAAAATTAAGTAATTGATTAACTAATTAAAGAAGTGAAAGATAAAGTTATTTTCATAATCAAAATCTACGGCACATGAAAAATGATTTTATGACAATTTATAAAAAATTTAATATTTGCCCCTTCATAATAGTGATGACGAATTAACCACAATCAATTTATAAAAAATTGCCTGAGATTATTTGGAGGTTTTAGAAGACAGTTTAATTTCAACGGCTGGATCTGTAAAAAGGGCTGCTTTTTGCATACCACTATTTCAAGCCCTGTTATTAGAACAATATTTATTTTAGCCTTAATATAATTTAGAAGTGATGGTGGTATGTCAGACAGAATACTTGTATGTTCAACCGAAATGAGTTGTTCATCCATGAAGTGCATTAGCCCTGTTCACCATATTTTAGGCATGAAATGGGAGTGATAATTGGTAACAACAATATTGCCTGCTAATGCTTTTTGCAGAAAACTGCAAATTTTACAGCTGAGCTGGGAAATAGTGTGTTGATGCAGACCTTAAAAAGCCAGATTTGGATAACTGAAAAATAAAAACTTCCCATGATTTTAGATTCAGACAATCTTCGATCACCAGACTGCTATATCATCAAATGATAAGCTGAACTGATCATTTAAAATTACAGTCGAAGTACAGATTAAAATTTCAACTTAGCAATGTGCGATGTTTCTTTTGGTATAATTGTGATGAAATGTGTATATGTCATTATATTTTGTGTGCATAAATATTTAGATTTTATTATCTCTTTTCACTCTGTATGGAAATACACCCGCTACTAATAGGCTGGTATATCTCGATTTTTGTTTTGTTAGAATAAAACAGTTACCAATTGCTAAATATTTGTTGCATTGAACATTTTTTTTCTTGTCATTGGATCAATATTTTTCTTTATTCATATCATTTGTAAAGATACTGTTTTAGATGGTTTGTTTTTTTATCACCAGTTTTATTGTTGGTGCCAGACTTTCCAGGGGTGTAGGGATCAAATAGAAGTGGGTGAGTTCAATATTGATAATATCTGTCCAGCTGGCCACCTCAGGTTTCTCCGAAGTGAACCACAAAACTGAACTCTAAACAGAGACCACTATCACACCTCAGATTTCGTCTGTTACAGACGCTATTTTTCTTGGCAAGTTTGCACAAACGCGAAAGGCCTAATACACGAGACTACCAGTTACCGGCCTTTGGCGCACCCATTCTTGGCCTAGATTTTTTTTGGGGGGCCAGTTGGAAATTTGGGAGGCTGGTCCATTTTGCCAGGTTACCCTGCTTTCAAAACTTTACTGAACTAGTACTCATGAAACCACCTCAGTTTGACAAGACTAGTATATCTGAAACCACTTCAACCGCTTGTTGTCAAAACTGGTACCCATGAAACCACCTTGCGGTTTGTTGAGAAGACTGGTACTCATAAACTTTGTACCTTGTTTACATGACTGGTACCCATAAAACCATCTTGCAACTTGGTAAGAGGACTTGTACTGATGAAACCACTTTGCAGCTTGGTGACAAGACTTCTCTTCATGGAACCATTTTGCAGCTTTATGACAAAACTGATATTGATTTAAATACTTTGTTGCTTGATGACAAGACTGGTACTGATGAAACCACTTTGCAGGTTGGTGACAAGACTGTTACTGATGAAACCATTTTGCAGCATGGTGACAAGACTGGTACTGATGAAACCACTTTGCAGCTTGGTGACGAGACTGGTACTGATGAAACCATTTTGCAGCATGGTGACAAGACTGGTACTGATGAAACCATTTTGCAGCATGGTGACAAGACAGGTACTGATGAAACCAATTTGCAGCTTTGTGACAAGACTGTTACTGATGGAAACACTTTGCAGCTTGGTGACGAGACTGGTACTGATGAAACCATTTTGCAGCATGGTGACGAGACTGGTACTGATGAAACCATTTTGCAGCATGGTGACAAGACTGGTACTGATGAAACCAATTTGCAGCTTGGTGACAAGACTGTTACTGATGGAAACACTTTGCAGCTTGATGATAAGACTGTTACTGATGGAAACACTGCAGCTTGATGACAAGACTGTTACTGATGGAAACACTGCAGCTTGATGACAAGACTGGTACTGATGGAAACACTTTGCAGCTTGA
>JAULBS010097893.1:0-16495 GCA_032355785.1 Symmetromphalus regularis | reverse complement strand
TTAACGATAAATGAACAGAAAAGTTTTATTTATTTTGACCGGAAGTAAAACAATCTCTATAGTAAAGTCATTCGGCAATCTTCGGTGTATTACGACATCTTGCTGGAAACAGAAATCTTTGTCTGTGTTTTTTTTGCAGATTAAGCAAGCAAGCTATTTGACGTATTCCAGGCTAATAATAGTCGGACTTTATTTAAAGAAACGAGTATTTGGAGCGCTTGTTTCGATCAGAAGAAAAAATATCTGGAAACCATTCGGCAGTCTTTGGGATATTAAGACATCTTGTCGGACACAGAAATAGTGGACTGCACTGTTTTCGCAGATTACGCTAGCAAGTTATTTCACTTGTTCCGTGCTAATAATAGTCTGACTTTATTTATCCAAACGAATATGTCCAGCGCTTTTCATTGCAGTTTTGTCGTTCCGGTTTTTTTTACTTCGTTTTTTTTTTTTTTTTTTTTAATTCCACTAGCCATTGGGCTAATGGAAGTGATTATTTGGTAGCCCGACCACAATAACCACTTGCCACGAGCATCGGGCTACCGTATTCTAGAAGCCCTGTATATATAATCTCCAAATTTTATAATATCCATATAATGCGTAAATGTGTTTATTTAGTAAATTAATGGTTCACAAAATTGTCTAGCTTGCAGTCCTGGACTGGTCATTTTTTGTGGATGGTTAGTGACCTCATTAATGTTTGTTGAATACTATAGGTGAAGTTATTTCATTGTATTTTAATAGTGGTTATGATTTTAAAAATTAACAGTATCTATAGCATTCTTCTATGTAGAAGAAGCTGACTGTAATAGCTGCTGTTTTCCCAAACACCCCCCACCCCACCACCAACCCCACCCACCCCCATTTCAGTATTAAAAGATCTTTAACCTTTAGACTACTGAATTAATTTTGACAAACGTCAGGTTAAGTGGGTATTTGTAAATTGCTTTCCTGCACACATTATGAATGGAAAACCCAATAAAAACTTTAAATAACTGCTGTGTGTGGACTAAATATTATTGTTATTGTAATTTTTGTTTATTGTAATTGTGGTTTTAGCAATATTTGTTGCCACATTTTTGAGCTAAAAAATCAACAAAGACCGCTATATATGAGCGCCATTATAATTAGTGGTTGGCTATCTTCACCAATATTTTCACCTACCGTGTCACATTGGCCAAAGTTTGTGCACAAAGTTAAAATTAATTAAATTCCCTTCCATGTCACAATTTTCATTAGTGGAAAAACGGTCAAATAAACAATCAAAATATCAATTAGAAGTAGCTATTATGTCCTCAATGTGAGCACAACGTTACGCCATTGTTGTCAGTTGCGTAAATTTTGCCAAGAAAACTTTTTTTCAAACTAATTTAAAAAAAAAAAACTCTCTGAACTTACAAGAAGTAAATCGGCCATTTTGTAGTTTTTTTTATAGAAGATTGTTTTAGGGGAGATAACTCCAATGTGCCCTGAAAATAAAGTATCACACCAGACTTTTTTTTTAAGGTTAACTGTGGTTATAACAGCATGGCGACATGTGTCGCCTTCAGTGTCCTGAAGGTTAAACATTGCCTGTAATTCTGGGAAAGAAGACAACTTCTTATGAGAAGAAGGATCCCAAACCATATATAACTGAAATATAAGCTAATATAGTCGACCCATTTAGTCATAAAGAAATACGGAGATATAACAAAAACTGCAATCTTTGGAACAGTCAATGCCTGGGGTTGAAGGTGATTCGTGTGACACCACCTGTGAAAACAATGCCACCGAACATTGTAAGCCGCAGTAGTAGATGGACGGTGAGCCTTCAGAATGGCCTCCCAGCAACATGAAAAACCCTTCTTCTTCAATTGTGTAGAGATAAGATCCACGCTTGAAGATGGAACAGACGTGGATTCGGATGATATGATTTTGAGTGAGGATGTATCAGAAGATGATCCCACTCTGGAAGTGGTAACGGATTTGGATCTGCTAATTCGAGAAGATCCAGGTACCACACTCGGTATGGCCATCTTGGAGAGATCAGCAGAAGCGGACAGAGAAACTGCAGAAATCTTTGAAAGATTCTTGGGAGCAGAATGGGTGGAGGGAAGGCATAACCGTCAAGCCAGAGGTTTCCCTAGAGCATTAAGGCAGCATGGCCCGTGCTCCCTTACCTCATCAAGTAAGCGCCTTCATGTCTGGTAAGCGCCTTAACTCAATTTACGAAGTGCAAGGTGTGATATAGACTCCAAAAAAATAAAGTTGTAAAATGTGACTGTCTCCAGCACATAGTCACACTTCCGTAAAATATCTCCCCAATAGGCAACTTCTTATGGCGAGAGTCCAGTTAACCTTGTCTTAATCGTTGTTCTTCAAGAGTATGGGCTATTGAATGGGATCACCCAATAATCGACTGAGACATGATTGCACTAAACAGATTTGCATGCATTGCCATCACATATCAATTAAGACATCAAAAAGATAACCTAATAACTAAATAAACAATGTGGCATGTGAATCTCTTTAGTTAAACATGCCTTATTTAATTATTGGTAAAAATGACTTCGCTACGATTTTATGATGTAAACGAAAACACATAAAAGGTTAATACTACATATTTTACTTGATAATGGTTTAAATATCTTAAGTTAATAGTAACAAAAGATTTATAGTATTATTATATAGAAATAAGTAGCTTACAAATATTTTTCAAAGAAAAACTTTAAATATATTATAACTATTATTTTAGTAAATGCTAATTACGACAATTACGTCTAAACACCCAAATGAGTTAGCTATTTTATAGTATATATAACCCTGACAGGTCACATTGTTAAATTACTGTAATAAACACGATAAATGATTTTCTTTTTTAATTGTTCATGTTACTGAATTACTGTTATAAAGACAATAAATTATTATTTAAAAATATTAATTAATATTAACCAACAAAAACGCTAGTTTCCTTTTTTATTTTTTTTAACTTTATTGTTTTTAGTTAATAGATTTTCTGAACATTACATTTTTTGTTTTAGGTATGTTTTGTAATGTTGAATAAAATTGCTTAGTGGGGGTCAAATATGGGGATCTATGAAAAATAGGATTAATGTTTTGAAGTAACAGTTAACTGATTAGTGGCGTTGGTGAGATAAAGAAACAAAGATGACAGATCTTCCTTTTTTCTGGGATCAAATTATCTATGAATGAAAGTGAATTTTGAAAATGTAAGCACCTTAAAAGCATCCTGGGGAAAGCCCTGACTTGGTCTCACTTTGAACTTTGAACTGAGATTGAACAATTGGTGTAAATAGGTATCAATTTGAACTTTGAACTGAGGTTGAACAATCTGTAAATAAGTCTCACTTTGAACTGAGGTTGAACAATTGGTGTAAATAGGTATCAATTTGAACTGAGGTTGAACAATCTGCAAATAGGTCTCACTTTGAACTTTGAACTGAGGTTGAACAATCTGCAAATAGGTCTCACTTTGAACTGAGGTTGAACAATCTGTAAATAGGTCTCACTTTGAACTGAGGTTGAACAATCTGTAAATAGGTCTCACTTTGAACTTTAAACTGAGATTGAACAATCTGTAAATAGGTCTCAATTTGAACTTTGAACTGAGGTTGAACAATCTGTAAATAGGTCTCACTTTGAACTTTAAACTGAAGTTGAACAACCTGTAACTAGGTCTCAATTTGAACTTTGAACTGAGGTTGAACAATCTGTAAATAGGTCTCACTGAACTTTTAACAGGTTGAACAGTCAGTGTAAATAAGTCTCACTTTGAACTGAGGTTGAACAATTGGTGTAAATAGGTCTCAATATGAACTTTGAACGGAGGTTGAACAGTCAGTGTAAATAGCTCTCAATTTGAACTTTGAACTGAGGTTGAACAGTCAGTGTAAATACAATGTAGGTCTCAATTTGAACTTTTAACTGAGGTTGAACAGTCAGTGTAAATAGGTCTCACTTTGAACTGAGGTTGAACAATTGGTGTAAGTTGGTCTCAATTTGAACTGAGGTTGAACAATTGGTGTAAATAGGTATCAATTTGAACTTTGAACTGAGGTTGAACTGTCAGTGTAAATAGGTCTCAATTTGAACTTTTAAACTGAGATTAAATAATCAGTGTAAATAGGTCTCAATTTGAACTTTAAACTGAGGTTGAACAGTCAGTGTAAATAGGTCTCAATTTGAACAATCAGTGTAAATAAGTCACTTTGAACTGAGGTTGAACAGTCGGTGTAAATAGGTCTCAGTTTGAATGTTTGTAGACAATTTTATTGCTTACTCTTTGATTATATTGTTTAAGGGTTTTATCTTGTTACTATTTTTGAGGTTTTTTATTTATATTTTTTGCTTGGCCGAACTGAGACAGGTCTAAACGAAGTGAATCCATGCCACTGAAACCTCTTACTTGACGATGTGTATTGTCATAGTATTTATTATGACGGTGAAAACACAGATCATAACAGACTATTTGAAACTAGCGGTACATAGGCAATGTTACAAACTGTACACACTGAGAGAATAGTATAATTAACTCTTGATTACAATGTTACAAACTGTATACACTGAGAGAATAGTAGGATTAACTCCTGATTACAATGTTACAAACTGTATACAGTGAGAGAATAGTAGGATTAACTCTTGATTACAATGTTACAAACTGTATACATTGAGAGAATAGTAGGATTAACTCTTGATTACAATGTTACAAACTGTATACACTGAGAGAATAGTAGAATTAACTCTTGATTACAATGTTACAAACTGTATACACTGAGAGAATAGTAGGATTAACTCTTGATTACAATGTTACAAACTGTATACACTGAGAGAATAGTAGGATTAACTCCTGATTACAATATACATACAGCTCGCTCTTGGTGTCATAATTTTTATCCATCCTCACATCATGGAAACTTGAAGAATGTCATTCCTGTTTGTTGCGAGTTTTATTAGACAGATTTGTCAAGATCTCTGTACCTATTTACTGGATACTAATTGTTAGTTACAGGGCGGGATAAAGGCCTTTAGAAGCCCTAAGCACAGAAAATATTATGGTACCACAATATACATAATTCAAAATAAAAACAATATTTTATTATTATTAATATTCTTCTTCATGTATGTTTTGTTTTTATTCATTTATCAAGGGACTACCTTTTTGTTGGCCCTGGTTCAGCTACAGGATTTGCTCCATGGTCCATTGTAAATCCTTCAATGGGAAAAACTCTTGGGTCCTTTTTTCCTTGAGGCCCTTATTTTACTTAATGATTAATATTATGCTTAGACATAATATACTATTGACTCTGAAGTCATTGTTCACATGTCATGACAAACACATACATGTATTTAAACTTGAACCAATTGGAATAAATGTGGTGCATAATTATATTGTTTATATAAACATTTGTTTGTGATAATAGAAGTCCCAGAGGAATGATTTTACATTCTACCTCCTGTTTAATCAGATAAAAGTATTTCAAAACAAGCACTTTTTAGACTAGTACTGGGAACATGAAAATGCTTGTGTGCTATACAATAATAAACTGTTGTGTGTATGCTGAATACTCACAGACAGTGGTAGTGTAGATAATATTTATATATTATTATTAAACCATGGATATATATACTTTACCATGATCGGGTGGATATAGTCAAACCTGCCCATACAGCCACCTGTCTTAACCAGCCACCTGTCTTAAAGGGTCACTGTTATTTTCTTCCAAATCAGCTCGTTTAGTATAATTTAACCTGTATTAAGTAGCCCCCTGTGTTAAAGGGTCACTGTTATTTTCTTCCAAATTAGCTCGTTTAGTATAATTTAACCTGTATTAAGTAGCCATCTGTGTTAAAGGGTCACTGTTATTTTCTTCCAAATCAGCTAGTTTAATATAATTTAACCTGTATTAAGCAGCCATCTGTCTCAAGAAGCCGTATTTTCTTACTCTCTTGGGTGGCTGCTTAAGAAAGGTTTGACTGTACTAAAACCAAAGCCTACAACAAAAGTGTGTGCTGAATTAAAACAGACCAAAGAGTAGGACTATAGTGTATACAAGAAATACGGATTATTAATTATATTTTTTTATTTCAAATGCTGAACCGTGCCACTTGAGCTTTCTGGTTGACTCTAAATGTTTTACTTAAATACTTTCCATAGTTTTCTTTTCATAATGGAAAATATTTAATTACATTTTCTACAATACTAACTGTGATGCATAGATTGTTTCTCTAGATATTAGTCAATTTAACCCAGTATATTCAAAGATATTTAATTTAATCATTTGACATTTTGTGTTTAGATGTAATACCAGTGGTGGATCAAGAGTGGCCCCTATTAAATTTTGGGATTTTAAGATTAAAAAAAAAAGATTTTTTTTTTTTAAATGTTAAAGAATCCGGCATCATATTATTGGGCCCCCTAAATGGATTTTCTGGATCTGCCACTGACTACTATATATATTATTTATATTATATTGCTTATACTGATACTGATGTTGAAAAAATGTGTGACTGAATCATCTGGTTCTTTGTTTTCGTTCATTAATAGTAACTTTTATTGTTTTTGTACATTTACAAAATTTACATTGACTATTATATACTTTTTGTCTTGCTTCTATGAAATTAATTGGTGAAATAATTGTTAATTTTTCATCTAGTTTTATGATCTACAATGTACATTTAGTGTTGCAGTTTTGTTTTATACAAATCATTAGTCTATTTCATTATGAGACACTTTGTTTTATAAATCTGCAGTAACCATGTGTTTTTATTCTGAATGTCAATGGACTAATAATTACTTTCTTATACACTGAAGCTTGCACTTCACAATCACTATCATGCTTTCATTATGATAATTGTTTTGTTTTTTAGCAATCTTTTACATTAACAATACAATTTAGAAAATATTTTCTTCCAATAATGCTAGTAGATGGCTTATTTAGGATCACACATTACACTATATTTTGCATAACACATTACACTATTTTGCATCACACATTACACTATATTTTTCATCACATTACACTATTTTTCATCACACATTACACTATATTTTGCATCACACATTACACTATATTTTACTTCACACATTACACAATATTTTGCATCACACATTACACTATTTTGCATCACATTACACTATTTTTTATCACACATTACACTAATTTTGCATCATGTTACACTATATTTTGCATCACATTACACTATATTTTGCATCACACTACACTATTTTGCATCACACATTACACTGTATTTTGCATCACACATTACACTGTATTTTGCATCACACATTACACTATATTTTGCATCACACATTACTTTGCATCACACATTACACTATATTTGGCATCACACATTACACTATATTTTGCATCACACTATATTTTGCATCACACATAACACTATATTTTGCATCACACTATATTTTGCATCACATTACACTATATTTTGCATCACACATTACTCTATATTTTGCATCATACACACTATATTTTGCATTGCACTTTTCAGTGATATTGCAGGTCACACCTTATTTATTAGCTTATTACAGTTATTACCATTATAATAGTTTTTGTTATATGATTCTCCGAAAATTGGGTAAATAATTTGTACAAATTATAACATTTACTAGTACGAGTTTCACTGTTCAGTGAATAATTCTAGTCTGAGATACATCTAATCAGTGTTGTTTGTGATGTTGAACAGATCTTTATTTTTTTTTAAAGGAAGGATTATTTTATGTAATGACTCCCCAAACACAATGTTTAATCAGAAAATTAAAACAATACATTTGCCAGTGTAATAAAAAGTATTTTATGCAATATATGCCAGAGGCGAGTAAAAATCTCAACATTAATTACATGTTACAGCTGTAAATTGCATTTTGGATCAACCCAATCTTTAAATTAAAAAGGGGGGGGGGTAGGGAGGCCAGTGATTTTTCGTGGGGGCATGTAACTTTTTAAAGCTACTTGTCCCCCAGGTGAGTGAAAGTAATTTCTTAATTTCAACCACTGTGCTGTATGTATTGCCTTTGACATCACTTACATGGTTTTGAAAAAACAATAATAATCTAAATGCATCCATTTGTACATACTATTTTAAATTCTCATACTTTTTGGCCAGTTACTAAAGGGTAATTATAGAATATGTCTGTAGTTAGGTATTCCTATTATTTTACAGACTGTTTTAGTACATGTATATTATTTAACATTTTATAATTAAATCCATCTAACAGAACAGGCATGATACTGTATTAGTGCCTTTATGACTTTCTAATTGAATGTATTTTTTAAAAAGTTATTAATAACATTCTGTGAAATAGTTTTTGTATTTCATTAATATTATCCATCTGTCTACATTTGTTTGTAAAATTGCTCAAGTGAAAGGTTTTCAGTGACCTTATCTCGCCCATCTATTTTTGTTAGTTATATTTCTTGGTATCATCAATTATTTTAAAGTTTTTAATTTTATACAATACTTATCATATTTATTCAGTTCTTGTAGCATACAATACTGTATTATTTAATAATTATTTAATACATATTGATTTCTTACATAATTATTATTGAATAACATATGAGCATACTACTTACAGTATATTGAAATATTTAACTGTATTAATGGCATTTAAAAACAAAAATAATTTAGACACTGCTTCTGTGGACTATTTTGTCTCAACTTTTATTTTTATTATTTGCTCGTTTAGATGAATTTGATTATAAGCAGATACCATTAAACTGCTTTAGAACCAAAAGGGTGTAAGTTGGGGTAGCAGATTCTGGAGAAAAGGGCCAAAAACTGTTTCCAAACTAGACACAACTTTTATGTAGAATATCTTTTGATTTCAAGATAAATGTGGGATAGTTTCAGAAACCTACCTTCGTGCACTTAGGGGCATTAAGTGATACCAGTAAGTGCCAGACCCAGACTTACACCCTTTTGGTTCTGAAGCAGCAATTATCTTGTTGAATCCTGTAATGCTCTTTGAGATGAATTTCTTTATGAACAGGTCACATTATCTTGTTGAATCCTATAGTGGGACTTGTTATTCATTTCTACTTGGTATACAATAAATCATGTATTTCTACTTGGTATACAATAAATCATGTATTTCTACTTGGTATACAATAAATCATGTATTTCTACTTGTTATACAATAAATCATGTATTTCTACTTGGTATACAATAAATCATGTACTTTCATTGAATAACTTTTATACATCTTCTGTAATTAATAAATTTTTAAGTATTATTCATACATCAGGTTTTATTTTTGTGATTTTTTCCTTAAATCAACAAAACACAAATCTATACCTAGAAATAAAGTCATATTATTATGATTAACATGATTTCAATAATTTTAACGATTGTTAAAATCATTTTGCTATTTTTCAAAATTAGCACATACATGTAACTTGATGAAAGATGACAATAATTTTAATACTCAAACAAAAAAATAATGGTGACATATTATAAACATTTTTATTCCCTTCAAGGGATATGTTGGAAACCTTTCCCAACATGTTAAATGATTCTTTGCTTTTAATTGGAAAGAGAAGCCTACCTGGCTTTCCTCGCAGGATTCCTCAGGAGACCATGAGTTGCAAACACTATAAATATGACACTCATCTTATTGTAACTGCTAAATAAATGCTACACAGGTGTCCTTGTACAATTCTTTCTTTGAAGGATACGTTTGATAAATCACAGACAAGAATACTAGTAAAATTATCTGTTTATTACGTATATTACTACAAAGCTACGTATAGTTTGTGCTTGAACAGACAAGGATACTGGTATGATTATCTGTTTATTACAATATATTACTACAGAGATACAAAGCTACGTACAGTTTGTGGTTGAACAGACAAGTATATCTGTTTATTACAATATATTACTACCTTGCTTAAGGAAACAACCGTAAGTGTTGTTATGACAATGATAACTGAAGGTGAACAAATTTTTAGTGGAGAATATTTTTTGATAAATTTTCAGGATATCAAGAATTTCTGGTAAAAATGCATACCTGATTTGGCTAAGAGTATTCAACTGTCTTTGAAAAACAGTTATCTGTCTGGTGATCAGCACTGCTTGGAATAAACCAGTGATTTTAAATGTCCAACCACCACTGTTGATGACAATCATATAAATGATAACAAGCAACATTCAAATTTGCTGCACCAACCTGCATAGCATTCAAAAACTCAAGATTTTAGACTAGAAATAAAAACACACATAACCGAGGATTCCAACTTGCTGCACCAACATACACAGCATTTGACAGTCCACAGACCTAACCTGATTGTCAGTAAAAAATACAAGTTTAAATAATTATATAGTTAAAATGGAACTGATGATTTAGAGCACCCATCCTCACAATGTAGGAAGGTCACTCGAGTTTGTGGGACCCCTCACAAATATAGTTATTAGAAATCCCGGCCGAGAAAACAGTTTTTGATTGGATGCTTTGCATCACAATTCGGCTTTCAATGCATCGGCCTTCACTGTATCGATGTAAATAATGAATTAAGAATGGGAAAAAAATGAACGGAAATACAGCAGTTATATCAGAACCGTCAATTTCAAAGGTAATACCAAAAATGCTAAATAATGACAGTTGATTTCTTTGAAAGGAATTGTTACCAAAGAAGAACAGGTGCTTTATATTCAATGATACTTTCACTGTGAAAAAGCAACTTCACGAAGTGTTGGGGAATTTTCCACAAGGGCATGGCAGTTGCTAATTTGGCTTATAAAATAAGCAATCTGATTGGATAATATTTTTAAGCATATCACCAAAAATGTTTTCTTATGGATAGGGCAGTAAGCATTCCAGATTTTTATGAACTATATTTGTCAGGGGTCCCATGGACTTGAGTGGCCCCCAACATTGTGAGGATGGAGATGACCTTAGACCATGTCTAAAAATTATTAGTTTTCCACACACTTAGTAAGCATCCACTACAGGAATACGTTCTGATCCCAAGAACTTTACATTGAGGGAAACTTGAATCCATCCAGCTTTCTTCCTGAGCCCAGTTGTTCAAAGCAATATTAAGCTAACCATGGGGTAAGTGAATATTTCTCTTTAAAATATCATCGTAGAAAGTTCAACTATATTTCTGATTTGATTATTTATGGATACCTTAGGCTATAAGAAACTAAGTTTCAATTACTATTTATAATGATTTATAATATGGTTTTTAAATATTCAACTAACCCATGGTTAGCTTAACCTTGCTTTGAACAAAATGGCCCTGGTGATTAGCTACCATTGTGTCTTGTTCTCATCTTCAATTTCAAATGCAGTTTTCCACACCCTCAGTTTCACTCCTACTCTCTCCTTCTGTGTCATTTCCGGTGAGACTTTGAGTAGTTTGACCCTCTTAATCCTCAGTTTGTCTTCCTTTCTCTCTATAATCACATCCACGTAATCATCTTCCTCCAACTGAAACAAAAGTAAAGTTTGTTTTATTTAACGCCGCCTCTAAAGCACATTGATTTTTATCTTATCATCAGCTATTGGACATCAATCACATGGTCATTCTAACATTTATTTAGAGGAAACCCAAAGCGGCCACATAGGCTACTCTTTCAATAAGCAGCAAGGGTGTTTTTTATCTGCTGTTTCCAACATACAGGACAGTACATACCACAGCCTTTGATGAACCAGTTGTGGACCACTGGTTGATATAATAGAAAATAGCCCAAACCAACTGAAACATACAACAGTGAAAGATGCAACATACGGTACACAAATGTAATATGAAAACCCCCAGCACAAGGTAACACATAATGCTCATGGGTTTATTAATGTTTTGTTCTCCCACTCTAACCTGCTAAATTTCTAAATGGACCATGTTTCAAATCATACTGGTCTGGTTACAACAATATAATTCCTATCCTGATGTATGATATAATATACAAGTAGATTCATAAGTGTACGAGACAGGGAGGCAGCGGGCACTTCCGCACCCCCTCCCCACTCATAAAAACCCCACTTTTGAGCAAGTTTCTTATTAGGGTAAAAATTAAGGTGGCATTTTCTTTTAAAACCCTTAAATTTGGGCTAACGAGGACCTGACCCACCCCTCCACAAAAATGGAGACCTCTATCCCTATGTATAGGTTATACATTACCACACCCCCCCTAAAAAACAACAACGATGGAGCAAGTTTCTTATTCGGGTAAAAATTAAGGTGACATTTTCTTTTAAAACTCTTAAATTTGGGCTAACGAAGAGCTGCCGCCCCACCCCCACCCCCCAAAAAAAAATGAAGGCCCGTATGCTTATGTGTAGGTTATACATTAACATGAGTCGATCCTGGAATTCCAAAAGATGAAGGTGAATGATAGTGTTCTATTTTTAACACTTAAAGAGAAGGGTGGTGGAATGGGCAAAAGAAAGGTAAGATTTAAGGTTAATGAGGAAAAACTGAGTCTATAACCCCCTACATGTACCCGATCTTCCAAAGATTAAATAAAAATACATAAATAAATAGACATTATTGCACCAGTATTTAGACAATTAACTTTTAAACCTATCTCATTATTCAACATAAGATTAAAGAACATTTCTTAATTAGCACCATTCCTAATGAAGAAAATGTAAAAATTTCAAACCAGTTTGCTTTTCTTCAGTAATTTCGACCCATTCAACCTGAGACCACTCTTCAAGAAGACGTCATCTACAGAACTGCATGAAGAAAGAAATGTGGACACACATTACACTTTATTAACAACATATCTGGAAATAGACAACACTCAAAACAACTGGTTAGACAATAGATGTTTCAAATGAAGTTTATCACCAAGTCACAAATATATATATATATGATTATATATATTCGTGACTTGGTGATAAACTTCTCTTCATGTATATATAGATATGTAATTATATTTCTATAGAAATACAATACAGATTTATAATTACATAATTATTCTTTAACACAATGATACCATGTTATACCTTTTTGTTTGATTTCACCATGTTCGGGGGTAGAGAAAGCTACATGAAAAATTATTGTCACAAATTGTGAAATACCTTTTAAACCTACATGTACAGTTGTGTATTATTACCAGAATAATAAAGAGAGATCTCAAATTATTAATTAACAGTTACGTACATGTATATAGAGATAGGTATTCTCACAAAGCTGCTAATATCTTTGTGTTTCTAACTCATGATTTTAGTCCCTAGAGATCACCATTTTCAAAATTATCCAATGCAGCAAAGATCCAGAATTAGTAATCAAGGTTGGGGAGGGTTTGGGAGTGTGGTGCCATGCCCCTGATAGGCGGGTATGACTGGGTGTAGCCTCCTGAAGTTAAAGTTAATATTTTAATATAATTGCATCTGCAAATGGTACAGAATGCATACATAACTCCTTGGCAAGAAGAATCAATAAATGAAAACTGCTCCTTGTACTTTGACACAAAGTATTATTGGGACTTTTTTTTTTTACTTTCTTGTTAAAAAAGTAAAGTTTGTTTTATTTAATGCCTCTAGAGCACATTGATTTTTATATTATCATCGGCTATTGGACGTCAATCATGTGATCATTCAGACATATTTATTTGAGAGGTAACCCGCTGGTTTCTGATAAGCAGCAAGGGGTCTTTTATATGCACCATCCCACAGGTTGGAATGGAAAATAATCTTGTGACACATGCTTGTTGATGCCATTTTGGTTATAAGCAGATTGTGCCTGTGTGAAACATTACATCTGAATCAGAAACCATGGATCAGGAACTGGACATGAATTCAGAAAAAAAAATGTGTGAACTCGTGATTGAAAATTGTAAACATTACAGAAAAATCGTAAGAGTTGGCAGCTATGATTATGGAATGCTTTTGAATGTGGACCTCTTCTTATCAGTGTCTATGAGGAATCCTGCATACTTTCTGTGTGTATTCAGTATATATGTAATACTGTGCTGAGTATATATGTAAGTAGAAATGTGTTGCTCACTTGCGTGATAAGGCAAGTCCCGAGCTGACAATAGCATCTGCTCGGAGAGACTTAACAAAAGCCTTTTTGTCTTTGTAGCCCAGTGGAGAGTCAAAATCCTCATCTTCATCACTTTCTTCATGTTCGTCCTCACTTCCTCTGGATTCCTGTCAAAAAACAAATATACTTTTAATGTTCAAAATGTATTAATGTTCGTTAGACTTACACAAAATGTGAACTGATGCAACCACGAAAAATGTTAAAAAATAAACACAAAATTAAATAGGAGTTCTACATGTACATGTATGCAATACTTTTATATTTGAACATCTAGGCCACAATGTGTACCATCAAAGAGGTCAGCAGACACAGCCATTTAACTTAGTAGTGTTTTTAAAAAGTTATCAGTTATTACTGCCTTGCTACAAGTACATATACTATATTAATAAACATCATAATATAAATATTTTTAGTTAATTTTGTGATTTCACCACATTTACCACCGTACCCCATAAAGAAATTTTATATTTTCTGTTGTTCCTTTTAGCGTTTATCCTATATTAAAAAATCATCCATGACAATAATTATGGTGTTCCTCAAAAACCCAATTTCTATTACAGAAAATTCTTACACTTAAATACAAACCTCTTCTGCCTCCTTCTTGTTTTTGTACTGTCGTTTTTGTTGAAATTGTTGCGTATTCTTCAACAGTAGTGTGCAGTGGTGACCACCACCTAACTTACTGTTAAGTACTGCGCTAACAAAATGGAAAGTTTCAGTGGGACTCTGTTTGAAGTTCGTATTTGCCAAAAAACTTGACATTCTGGAGCTTACTAAATACTGATCTGTTTTTCCTTTGTTACCTAACAACTTACACCTGGTCTTGTCTAAATACCACACTGTCTGACAATTAAAGCTGACATAGCTAGAAATACGTCTTAAACAAAATGTCTCAAGTTGACTACGCCGAAGTGCTTGAATTCGGATTTGAGGGACAATATTCCAGAACCAGAGACGTGTCATTTTGTATTTGGCAAATAACCCAATTCACTGATTAGTCTAGCAAGTGTAAAACATAGTAATTTGCTGTTTCAACTTGAATAAAAGCTGTGTTTTTCAAACATTCCAAACACCTTAGGACATTTAGAAAATTAAAACGGAAACGGAAGTGCCCTTTACGGAAGTAGAATCAGAGGCAAATTACCTGAAAGACGGAATTCGTCTTGTCGGACTAGAGAAATACAAGAAAGCCGGATTTAATGAACTATTGTTCTTTCATATCAATATTTCAAGAACAAAAAAAAAATGTTTATATACCAGTATGGTTAAAGATGTTTAATATTTGTTTTCAATCAATATACGCACTTTAGTCAAATACCCAGGTAACCAGATTGTTCTAAATGGTGGATCTAACATCATCTGTTAGCGTATTATTAAATAGGCCAAAGTATTCTGTACGACTCTAGGCCTAGTATATAGATAGCCTGTGAATTTAGATAGCCAGATTGTAAACGATATACTATTCAGTTGTTTTAAATAGTTTTAATAATTGCATGCATCACAAATAATCAATCATAATTCTTAGCAATGAAGCTTTAATGTTAACTACCAAAACATTTATAAACAATTTAAAATAGTTTATTAAACTTTAATATATGCAGATATTAAACATAGTAATTTTATTTTGTTTTCTGTTATAAGTATAAGTATTGAAATTAATTTTTTTTATTTTGAATTCTGCATGTAAAAACATCTAATGTTAGATTAGTTTTTAGGATGTGAAAGCATCTAGGTTTAAACTACCGCTAGTGTTTTCAAAAGGAGTGTAAACTTATCCTAGTGTACAGCAGACTAGGAGGACCATTCAAATGTTGGAAGAAAGTAAATTGTGTATGATTGAGACTAAATTTCAAATGTAATTATTGTTTTCTAACAACGAAAACGCATTCCCTGCACTACTGTTCTTTCCAAGTTTCAATGAGACTCAATCATTCCTACGTAGATTTGAAAATCCCCAACATAATGAAACGCTGAATTATGTTGTGTAAAAATAATTCTATCTTACGATGCTAGGAGAAGCATTCAATTACAGCAGCGTTATGAGTGACAGGTTTTGATGGATAGATTGATTACATTGTATATAAAATGTGGATTTATTCACAGATTTAGTCTTTTAGTGACTAAATACAAAACAAACAAACTTCTTGATTGATCAGAAGGGTTAAAGGAGTTAGAGCCAGACGGTTATAAGCACACAGAGCCAAAATGTTATCTTGACACCAAAATAGAGTAATCCTTCTTATTTCAAAATATGGTTACTGCACAGCATTTAAGATACGCACCAGAACTACATATTAAGATACGCACCAGAACTACATAAACTTAACTGACTTAGACTACTTTAGCTAATACCAGAATGTTGTAATGACACGACGTTTGGCTTGTCTGATGACTATGATGAAAAACATTGTGCCAGAATGGTGTAACTGTACTTACGTATACATGTACACGCCTGTAGCCAGGAGTTTTGAAGGAGTGTGGTGGGG
>JAULBS010097882.1:0-16498 GCA_032355785.1 Symmetromphalus regularis | reverse complement strand
CTAGTTTTTGCCATCCGAACTGCACCCTTTCTACACAAGAATCACTTATATATAGGTAATATAGTATTGTACTTTACAAGTTATTCAAGCTCCGTTTCCTGGGTAATTTTCAATTTGCAGTAAACAGTGGATTTTCTTTACTGATTTGCTTCATATTTGGGGAGCACAATCTGGGGTTCTTCATTAACAGTTTTGTGTATTATATTTCGTTGAAAAACTGTCTAATTAAAGAGTACAATACTATATGACGTCATGGCTATGATGTTGGACGTATATATACGTCCACCACAGGAAGAGGGTTAATATTGGTGTGGGACTTAGTGTATTTAGATGACCAAATTATTTTCTGTTCATTTTTAAAGTACAAGCTGTTTTTACAATTCTACAAAATCTTAAACCAGATGCTAAAAAACTAAATATTTGTTTTAGGAAACAAAATACCTTATTTATATATTTGTATCTGTGGTGTTAC
Organism: Symmetromphalus regularis; assembly: GCA_032355785.1. Classification (NCBI taxonomy): domain Eukaryota; kingdom Metazoa; phylum Mollusca; class Gastropoda; order Neomphalida; family Neomphalidae; genus Symmetromphalus; species Symmetromphalus regularis. Next base: position 16,026 of record JAULBS010097882.1, on the reverse strand, counting down.
TTTGCTGCAGATTTAAATGTATTTTATGTTCATAGGTGTTGTGGCAGTGTCTGTGGGAGAGAGGATGTCATTCGATGACCGCATAGATAATGCCGCTAAAGTGATTATGACACCTTCTCTTATTCTCATTTGGAGCTTCACAGATCCAATTCACCCACAAGTAGGTATCATTATTTTAGTGACCATTTTATTAGGTATTTAAAAACAACAACTTTACAGGAATAAATAATAAGCATTTTATTATTGCATGGAAAAACACCATTTGACTCAAACATGGCAGTTAGAGATTTTATAAAATAATACCCTGTCCAGCTAATATTAGCATTTGCATCATTTTATCAAAACACTAGATGTTATTGGTTATTAAAAAAAAAAGACCTTGACAGGTCAAAACTGGTTTGGATGCCAGTATTTCAGCCCTAATAATTTGATTACATTGAAGCACTTGTTTCCCACTTTTTCACTGAATGTGATATGAGTATTTATTTGCAGTGTAAATTATATTGTTGGGATTTTATTAAGTATCACACAGTTGAATGAAAGTTTGAAATCTGTGATGTATGGACTTTCTTCAAACAATTACTCAGTTAATGTGTATTTTATTAATTATCACGTAGTTGAATGAAAGTGTGAAATCTGTGATGTATGGACTTTCTTCAAACAATTACTCAGTTAATGTGTATTTTATTAATTATCACACAGTTGAATGAAAGTGTGAAATCTGTGATGTATGGACATTCCTCAAACAATTACTCAGTTAATGTGTATTTTATTTCTAGAGGAAACCCTATTATATCAAGAGATAACTGACCAACAGAATTATTCATAAAGATGACCATAGTGTAATGTTATGCTACATGATATTGTCTTTTCACAGCTTTTGCTTGAAGCACCTGATGACATCCACAGCTTCCAGTTTAACCCCAGTGACCCAAACATCATTGTTGGGGGCTGTTTCAATGGTCAGGTAGTTCTGTGGGATATCGCCACATATGCAGACAGACTTAAGGCACCCAGAGGAGGACATAGGAAAAAGAAAAAGGATGTGCTTGTAAGTTTTCTGTTAATAGCTGTTACGTTTTTGTGCATTATAAAACTGGTAAATTTGTACCATGGAGACAATCATGTAAAAAAAGGTAGGCATTTAATACCAATATTCTTTTGACAAAACTGACACTTTGTGTAAGTTTAGTATGTCATCTAGACTAATTATTATTGGTTAAGCATCACAAAATGTTCAAAATATGTACACGATTCCTCTCATAATATGTCTGTACAGATATTCATTATTTCTTTTACAGTAAGTATTGTCTATAGAAAGCAGCCTTTTAGTTCAGAAGAGCCTTTTTTGTTTTGTTGGAGAAGAGCTTTTGTTTCCTGCATATTGTTTCTCTTCTTTCTTTTTAATTACACCAGTTATTTATTTTATATTTTATACTAGCTACAAATGGGTAAAGATAATTTTTAAAAAACACACATTTTTAAAAAAACACACATTTTTTAAAAAACACACATTTTTAATGAATACTGTTTAAAACAATATTTTCAGTGATTTTGTTTCTTTAGGTTTTGTTAATTTTTTAGTGCTTGGTTTGGGGAGGTGGGGTTGTGAAAGCAATATTCATTCATTCATTCATTCATTTACTACAGCCTGGTTTTGAGGATCCCAATGCTCTGAAGACACCTATCGTCCACTACTGTGCTGTGTCCAGTATTGAATACAGTCACAGAGCTCCAATAACAGACATTCAGTGGGTACCTGATCACATGGAGGTATATAAAACTACTCATTAACTAGTCAACTCAACAATGAACTCAAACTCACCACATGAAATTAAAAACACTAATTCATGAAAGTAATGTGAATAATGATACAAACACAATAATTAACACATTTTAATTTTATTTGCAACACTTACTGGTTTGAAAATGCAATATACATTAATTAAAAAAAATTGCTTTGTTATTGTATCACGCTCAAAATGCATTGATTTCATGCCAAATTAGTTTCGCTATTTACAATTATGGTAAAAAATGGTTGAACGGCCAACATTGTGCTGGGACTCATTATACTTTCTTTTCAAACTTTTATATTCTTTATTCACAGATCAACAAGATGGGAATACCACAAGAAAACAAATCTCATTTTTGTGTGCAAATAATCAGTTGTGCTAAGGACTTGTAAGTTTTCTTGTAATTTGATAGTTGTTAGCACATGCATTAACTTCTTTGAATATTCATCTACTATATATGTTGGCAATAAGAACATTTATTAAATCATATTATTTAAAATACTTTATATTAACCCTCTCAGACTTTGGAATGGGAAATCTCGCTATAAAAAAAAATCACCATTTAGACTTCAGAATGGGAAATCCTGTTGTGTCTTTTTAACTTGTATTTACCGCCAAATTCGTCATAACTTGTCATGACAGTTTAGGTAATGCTAAGAACAACATCCTGTTAGAAATGTAGCGTGGTTTGCTGAGAAATTTTTCATGGCACAATGTTCTCAGAAAATGACTGTGATAGTCATGTTTTATCGGAATATGAGAATAAAAACTCAGACGGAATGCAAGTAGGTGAAATGGTATAACAAATATAAGATGACATATTACTTCCGAGACATGTGCACGTTGTCGGAGAGTGAGTGAAGATTTTCTAAATGGGTCAATTCGTTAACAGATTTTCATAGAAATTGTATGTCCTTATAATAAGAAATTAATACAATAAATTGAAGGAAATTCATTTTTCTTTACAAATATACTTTAACCAACCTTCTACCATGAAAAAAGTTATCATCAATTAACCACCTTTTAATTTATCCTTTGTTTAACTGCTGAGATATATCAATTCCTGGGGCACTTTAAGGCAGTGGAAAATGGAGTCTGAAAGGGTTAAGAGACAAACTAGTTCTTAAATCATTCTTGACCAGTCTTTGTAAGTTTTCTGCAGGTTTTATGGTCCCGAATTGTGTACAAAATCTAAAAGCCATACGTAATCATTAGTATTAACCTCAAACTTTCAAAACATATTCTCGCCCCCACTTTTACCTAAGTTTCTGTTTTACCATGTACTCTTTACTACAGGCCATGAGCTAAGGCTGTGATGAAAAAGCTCAATTGGCAGTGGTCATTCAGAATCATATCTTGGAATAGGAGATGGATAAAATTGCTAGGTATGTCTAAGTCTCAATCACAAATGATGAATGCATGTTGGAAAAAGTCAGATATATTGTTTGGTAAGATATTATCTTGATTGCTACCGGGGACAGAGGGACTAGGGAAAAATCAATTACTTGCTATTTAGTACAGAAAGCTGGACCCAAGAGAAAGCCTGATGCTGAAGTTGATCAGCTAAAAGCTGGTCGCTTCAAGTGTGTGCAATACAGATCAGTGGCTTGTTTTATCTTAATTTCCCCCTCGTAGCGATGTGCGGCCTACACCACTCAAATTATGCAGCTTCGAACAGAGAATTTAATTATGCTCAAAACACAATTGCGTCTAATCAAAAAGAAGCGATTGGCAACACATGCGAGGTATTCCCACACTGCAAACACACTGTGCAGCGGCTTGTATCTGGCAAAATAAAACTTTTACCATGCTCCATCTTGTTATCTCTAGAGAATGCCTGATATTTTATTTAAAACTTGACCAAAAGATTGATGGTAAATACTGTATAATAACTGATATGTTCTAAGCAGTATACAGAACAAGGAGTCCTGCCAGGCATTTGACTGATCAAGGAATCTCTTTAAACTAGATTGATTATCAGTTCTAAATTGGTTTATAAAACTGGGAAAACATGGTTCGTTTGGCTCCCAATCAAAAATACTTTTAGATATAAAGCCAATTCGCAATATGACTTGAAATATAAGTATTTTTCTAAATATTTGCTTTAATGTTTTTCCTCCAAAATAAGGAAATAAAATCAAGAATTTTATTTCAGAAATTTGACTTCAATGCCATGGAACAAGACGGGCATTTAGTATTAATGCACACTAAATTAGGAGTTTTTATTAAATTATGAAAAACATAAAAATTGTATTATATACACATAAAAATTTGCATAAATTATTTAAAATTAATTAAATTCTGATTTTGAACAACTATAAAGCATTTCTCTTTTAATTTGTGCATACCACCTCAAGTATCTTGCCAAATAAAATATTAAAAAACAGACTTTAAAAAATACTGACAGATGACAGATAGATGAATTGGTAATGTCACAGCAAAGCTGAAAAAGGTTTTATTAGACTTAGAACACTTTTCACAACCTTGATCAGATATATGCTTATACATGTAATACCCTTTCTTGTCCATATACTTGTGTTGTGACTGATGCCTTTCTTCACTGCCATACAACATTCTGCCAGTTGATGCTACAAATGTACCTTTGATGACTGTCATCAATAAAAATTACTCGGTCTTTCTAGTGAAAGCGTGATAGAAAACTCTGATACCACTTTTGATCGCCACCATCAATAAATACAATGTCTTGCCAGTGAAATTGAGACAGAGAAAGTTGATACCACCTAGGAACACTACCATCTATAAACAATATAGTGTCTCGTAACTTAAACTGTGTGATGTAAAAAGTTGACACCAGTTTTGATAGCTACCATCCATGGATGTAAATCCTAGGGATGGGGGGCACATCCACACCACTTTTTCGACAGGGAGATCCCTTAAATAATTATCCCCCTCCAATTTTTGCTTTGAAAAATTGAAATTAAAATACCTAAATAATCTTTACCAATATTTCTCTTTATTGTATCAATGTAACACTTAACCATGTGGGCTTAGCGTAAATATACTAAAGTACACTGGGGGTCTATAATGTTGTCAACCTAGGGGGGAAACACACCTCACTTTTTGGAAAGGGGTATATTCCATCCCTTCCCCTCACTTCCCAGAAGTGATTTTCACCCTTGCTACCATCAATAAGCATAGTCTTGCCAGAGGAACTATGTGACAGAGAAAGTTCATACCACCTTTGATCGCTTCTATCAATAAACAATACATCCTGGCAGTGTACTTGTGTGACATAGAAGTTGAGACCACTTCTGACTGCTACCATCAATAAACAATACAATGTCTTGCCAATGGAGAGCAAATTAATTTCTATAGAACTATTATCCCCATTGTCGGGGTCATTAGTGGACAAACATCACACCATTTCAGTGTCATCATGCTTCACTGCACTCTATATGATGGCGGTTCACAGGAAATTCTCAACACAAATGTGTCAATGGTCTCTGGTCTTGGAGCAAAATTAGGATTATTCAGGAAGTGGACAACACAAACTGACAGATCCACACTAATCTAGATGTGAAAATAGACAAGTTTCCTCACAAATTTGTCTAGCTTCTTCTACTGATATCTTGATAATAAAAAGGAAAAGAAAACTGACAATTTTTTTTTTTTTAAATCCTGTTTTGACATTTCATTTCTGATGTTTCTACCATTGATGTTTTTCGTTGTTGTTTTTTCCATTGTTACATTTCCTTAATATGAATAAAATGAATGACTAAAAATGGACAAATAAATTGGGAAGTTATGTTGAATTATTAAGTATTAAACATTTCATTTCTGATATTCCCACCATAGAGGGTTTTTTGTGTGTGTCTTTTGTTTCTGTGTTACATTTCCTTAATATGAATAAAATCAATGACTAAAAATGAACAAATAAAAAGGGAAGTTATGTTGAATTATTAGGTATTATTATTATTATTTTTTTTTTTACCAGTTTTTTGTGGGTAAAATTTTTGTGTTTTTTGTTTTGTTTCTGTGTGACATTTCCTTAATATGAATAAAATGAATGATTAAAAATGAACAAATAAAAAGGGAAGTTATATTGAATTATTAGGTATTAAACATTAATTATGACACTGTCTTCAGATACTATGTCAATATGTGAAATGTGCAAACCACTGTTGTCAAATATTAAGTCTTATTTATTAATGTTTAAAATATACATTAACGCTAATACACTAAACATATTAAAAAAAAATGTATATAGTTAATATGATAAGGAAGGATGTTTATGTGGTAATTTTTAACACATTCAATGTAATACTAAGTTTATATATTTACTTAACATTTAACGACAAAAAAGTGTTAATAAGAATTTCAAACATGGCTGACATTTTCAAATATCTTCAAGCTGACATCAGCAACAAAACTGGTTTCTAATTTTAACATAAAAGCATCCTTTTACACGTTTAAATTTGACAGCAAAGTGTTTAAATGTAATTTTGTGTGGATAGGCTTGGAGTTCGAGTTGCTACACATATTAAGTGTCGCATAAACAGAACGGTCTATGTGAGCCAAGTCTCGCGGGAAATTCTAACTTCAATTTTGCAATGCTATCAAAACCACATGTCAGAAAAAATGAAATGCGAAAGCAAAAAGTAAGAATTCAATCAATATTGACCTCGTGAAAGACTTTCAGATGGTTCACAGAAATAAAATGCCCAAGTGATGACGGCTTACATGCATGTGCCGGATAGTCAAAAAAAATCAAACACACTATTTATTTTCTTTTAAAGGGTGAGGCAGCTATGTTAAGAAGGCTTATGTGGTGCATTTTGATTTCTTTTAGATTTTATTGTTTATCTAATATCAATAATTATTTATTTTTTTCAATAATTAATAAAAACTACTTTTAAGAAACAAAAAATAGATTTTTAATTCTTAACAGTAATGAAGTATGAACTGGTCATTGAAAATATTTTAAGAAATTTGATATTCCTCAGGATGTTTTGTAAATAAAAAATAATTATTTTTTATTTTATATACAACCTATAATACTGTTAACAACTAAGCTGTGGTAAACATACAACTTTGTTTTAATTCTCTATGCCTGAAATATTATCTATTTTATATCGATACCCACTGTTGTTTTTAAAACTGTTTCACAGGCTCTCTTTATCACATGCATTCCTATGTGATTACCACTCATGAGATGTTTTTTTTTTCCCCTTTAATCTACTAAAACAACTTTATTTTTTCAGATTTAAATGTGTGAGGACTCATACTAACATTTTAAGAATGAAGTTATATATCTATACTAAACTTGTGTTTTAACAGTATTACGCTCAACATACAACAAAAAAATGGTATCAACACAACTAAGACTACATATGAAAATTAAATTTACTTTAACTGTCAGGTTATTTTAGAATGGAGTTAGAGTCTATGTGCTCATTTGATCAATTACCTTAAAGTTCAGGGGGAAAGAAATTCCATTTTTGGTTATTTTTTCACAAAAAATATTCACAAAACAGATGAGATAATATAATGTTTTAGGTATTTAAATTTTGTCCATAAAAAGTTCTTTAAATGTTTTCCAAACAACATGACTTATCTTCCCTTGGTTCTTCGCAAGATAGCACAAATCCATAATGACAGTGACACAATGTTATTTGAATCACTAACTGAGATTGAAATGGCTTCAACAATTCATTTTCTTTGTGCAGAATTATCCATCAGTATGTTTTTTGAAGAAGAAACTGAGTATGAGGAGGTTATCACGTGCTATAGACCACTTTTAGTGCAGCCATACATGTAAGAGCTGATATCAATATACGGCAGGGCTGGCTCTGGCACAACAGTAACATTCACCAAATTATCTATAGAAATGTCAAAAATTCTAAAGTCATTTTTTTTCTGCACTTAAATGGCTATTATTAAAAAATTATTTAGCCAGATTACATTAAAATTCACCAAATGTTTTTAAATTTCGCCAATGGCAAATTTGGTGAGTGGCAGAGTTAGCCCTGATACGGGGATACCTTCGAGATGGAAAGAGTGAAAAATAAACAAAAGAAAAACCGAAAATTGTCAGTAGCACATATTCTTTAAATTTAAGTGGGTTTTTTTTTTTTGAATAACCACTATTGCTTTCAAAGATTGTAAAATATCACAGTTGTAAACAAAACAAGTCAGCATGAGTGGTCCAGTGGTAGAATATCGAACAGTGGTTCAAAACCCGTTGGAGGCTGGCTCATACTTGACTATTTGTCAAAATAACCAAATGTTTGACATCCAATAACCAATGCTCATGTGGTGTCATTAAAAAAAAGTAAACAAAACAACTGTTTTCAAAACATTTTGAACATTATCGATCACCAATGTTTGGTACACAGCTAGTTAGTTTTTAGCTGAATAAGTCATCCTTTCTTTTAGCACTCTTCGGAAAATTAAAGAAAACCTTTCTGTGATCTGTTAGTGCAGTTCAGTGCAACACACTGAATCATAACAAAAAAGATAACTGATTCAATAACCGAATGGCTTCCTCTGGCATCATCTTTGAGACAAAAACATCTGGAGTACTGAAATTATTGAACACTTCCTGAAACTACTGAATGCCATTACATTTTAATGAATAATTTTATTTTGTTTTAAAGCATGATTAAATGATTTTATTCAAACTAATTAATTTTCACTACTATTATTCAATATTATAACCATGAAAGTAGACTCTCCTCCTGAACTTTAATTGTAAGATTATTTGTGATGAGGTTTACGATCTTTTATAACTATATAATTATATGTGTGAAGAAGCACTGAAGGTATGTTATATAATCATGGTACAAACACTTACTCAGTGTAGGTACAATAATAAATGATTATAATGTTAAAACAGGTTAAGAATATATAGCACACAACTTTGTGTTTAGAATAACACAAATATGGCCATGGCTCAATTCTTCCCCTCTTTCTAATGCTTATTAATGGCAGTCGATAAAAACATTAGATAATGGAATTACTATAACATTCAAACATAATCTGCCATTTAAAAATATTTATCCAGATAGCTGGTCATCATCCACATTAGCTTACCATCTACTTGTAATATATTAATACAAAGTGATACATACTCACATTATTTCTCCAAATACCTAACTCGATCATCTCAGTATCTAACTAACATATTAACAGTTAGACTACAGAATTAATTTTGACAATGTTAGGTTCAGGTTTAACTTTTAAATCATTTTCCCTTCAAACCATGAATGGATATCTGAACAAAAATATAAAATAACTGATGAGTATTGACTAAATATTATTTTGTTATCATGTGTTGTCATTCTTTGGCCAATCTGTGACCTAAAATTAACAATGGTATGGATGTTTTATATTTTCGTTTTGAACATGTGTATGCTTTGGTCACTATGACAAGGAAAGTGAAGATAACTGGATGAATATCAGACCACTGGTTGTAGAACTGCACAAAAATGGCAATCTTTATTGATTTTAAAAAATAATTTTATCCAAGGAAATAGTGCATGAAATGCAATCACAATAAGCAAATAAAAAAAAGATAAGTATTTAGTCCAAGAATATCAGTTATTTTATGTTTATGTTTAGTTTTTCATTCATGATAGTGTAGTAAAGTGATTTTAAAGTACCCACTCAACATGATGTTTGTCCAAGTTAATACAGTAGTCTAAATGTCAAGCCTGAGATTTAACAATTCAAGAACTGGTTCTGGCAGGTTCCACTATACATTTAATTTAATAGCTTGATGTATACTCACATGTTCTTCAAATAAACCACAATAAAATGAATATAAGCAATATAATGATGAGCAATATATACTCACGATATTTCTCCAAATACTTTGAAAGCATCTCGTAACTGGTGTCCTTCTATATCTGGACTGAGATCTCCAACAAATATGTGAAAGTGCTCTGAAAGAGAAACAACAAATGATCACTAACAAGCCCATGGTAAAAGATCATCTATATTCCAGCTATAGTATTCAACATAACGTTCACATCAACATTTATATGACAGTATCATCCAGTATGAAATACTTACAGCTGGAAGGCATCGCTCAATTCAACCATAATGAAGATCAGACGAGCTGAACTCTAAAAACACTCATTATATAGCTTAAATGATTTTCAAATACAATCCTTAATTAACAATGTTTACTTACAATTTTCATCTTTTATTCTTATTAAATTTCCAAAAGTATAATTGCAAAATATATCAACATTTGAACTGATGTAAAGTTTGGAAAATGCCAGTATTAACTGACGGTAATGGTGTAATAAGGAAGATGGACATACCATACGTTGATCTTAACCACTCTGAAAATGCAGGAAAGAACCTCATAAGCAAATGAACATATTCTAACAAGCTGATGTAAAATGCTTGTAACACTATACATGTTATTTGAGAAAGTTGACACAGCTTTCTAAAATTAATAACATCACACATGTGATCCACAACAATATGTTTATTACTACAACTAAAAACATACAACAGTGCAATCTGAAATAAACATTATTTAATACATATCATAATATCAGGATTTTATGTGATATTTTTAGAGGCCAGAATTTAGCATTAATAACCAAACCAATCTATTTAAAACTTTTTTTTTCTTTACTAATTCTAAATCTATATAAATTTTAAAATACACAGATGTATAAAATGTAAGAGATTATCAGATCAATATTATAATAATATTATATTATTGGTCTAATAAAACAATATTTATGTACTTGGAACATATGTGTGTATTTTTCTAATTTAAATGCAAGTTTCTAATTTCCAGTGAATCAATGGTAAATTTGATTAAGTAATTTTCATTCTCATGTACTAAAATGTTAAAGATAAAATCCTGTTATTATACACAGCTGTAATAGTGAATATGTCTATGAATATCTAAATTTTAAAACAAATACATTTGATAAAAGAAGAATATATATATACATCAAAGACTAGATCTCACTATACAGTCAAATTGACCAGAAACATAACAAATAATTATAATAACAAATTTATATTGTATGAAAAACCTTTCAATTCTAGGGTCATAAATCAGCAAATTTCCAATTGGTATTTCAAACTACCCATGACATCATGGAAAATTAGTACATCTATTCTGTTCATCACTTTGCTCTTATTAACAAATTCTAATTTGGGACAATCTAGTCGATAAAGATAATATACATGTATTTCAAATTAATAATTTTTATGATTTAAAAAAAAAAAATTGTAAAGAAGTTAAAACATTTTCAATTTTGCACTTTCTTTTATGAACCAGTTTTAATGTCAATAAAGTTATGTCCTTTAAATTAGTTCAGTTAAATGTAATATTTATATATTTATTCCATGTTTGTTTCATGGTTGTACAAATCATTGTCATAATTTAAAAATAAATAATAAAAGAAAAATGTTTAAAAATTTGAGTTATTTTTAATACTTTTGTTTTGCCAAAGTTTGTCCCAAATTAAAAATTAAGGAATTCCTTCACATCCAGTGCCAAAAAGATGAAATAAAAATAATATAAAGGTATAGATGTGAGCTGAAATGTGAAACCTGGAAGAGAAAAAAACTGTTAATGGGATACATATACTTAGACCAAATTAGTGTGCCACAATCTTTCACTGCTAGTCTTGCTGTCAAATTCAGTTACCTTTTTAACCAATGGCTAATGGACATTACTATTATTTTTTTATTTAAAACAACTCTTTAAGCACTTAACACATAGGTTAGTCTTTTTTAATAGCAGAAAAGACTTTTATATGTATTTCCCCACAAACATGATAACACTTGGTGATTTTGATTTACATGTACCAGTTATAGATAACTGGTTGGCCTATTTAAATTATTTACATCAACAGGAATCATTTTTATTTTACAGTCAGTCCTTTGTATAATTCCATTTTGGACCGATATAAACAAACATGAGGTTACTACTATTGATCAACACAGACATAGAAATAGCCCCCCACCCCCCGGAGACATAATCCAAATTAAGGAATTTACCAAATGAACTAGCATCGTGAAATGTCAAAGACATTAATATCCAATTCTATTCCCTTTCTAATCATCACAGCAACAAAACTATTTCTACTAGCTCTTTCTCCACTGCACCAAAATATCCAAAGTAATTGCCCTCAATCCCTCAATGCTTAGCCCATAGGCTAAACAAACAGATATATGCATTGCAACTTTTTCCCTTAGCTTCTTATTTGATTCACTTGCACACTGGCATCAAGTGACTACTCAACAAGGCCAATGTATTGGAGATAAAACTCAAGAGCTGTCGTCAATGATATGATTATTGAAGAAAATGAGATTAGGGTAATTATGAAGAAAAACAAGTCGGATTGGCATGAAATACAAGTCGAGTTGACCAGCTATTGTCCTAAAGAGAACGGATCCGTGAGCTGCTGTTGGAATGCAGAAAACAGTGTCTAATTGGTGATCAAGCTCGTGTCTTGAGGTCCTGCCGTCATACATCATTGTGATCGACTAAATCCACACAAACCATACTTAAGATTGTCATAGAGCTGTGCGGATCACGGTAATGGACGAATGGTGTGGTAAATCAAATGTAAGCTGATACTATGAAATGAACTTAAGGCAAAGACATCCAGTTAATTACAATTTATTTCTATTAGTTCAATGTTCTGAATATCTCAACTGCCATCAAATCAATGATTTTAAACCATCATACCAATTGTCTTAAAATAAATATTCAGGAGTTACTAAATTTAAAAATAACAGTCTGAATTCTACCAAACTGGAATATTTATTATAAGTTGATTTTGACAAAATAAATCTGCAACCTTCATATTTATTTATTTATTTAACAACCCCCCCCCAGCACAAAAGTAAACATCGTCTATTGGGGTTCATACTATGGTTACTCCAGCAGATAGTCAGGAAAGACATATAATTAAGGAAAACGTTTTTGTTTTATGCTTTAGGAATTTTTTTAAGTAAGGTTGTCAAGACATCACTTGGATTAAAAATAAATAAAATTTGTTCTGACTCATTTAGACTTGAAACAAATCATAGATTGCTTCCATTTCCAGATATCAGGTACATTTGACATGCTTGACTAGCTTACAGCAGGCATTTTATAAATTAAATAGGCCTTTGTGGAGAGAATATATAATTTCCATGATTTAATTCCACCTCTCCCCTCTTTCCTGTATATATCACTGGTTCTAACATAGCTGGTAAGTAAATTTAAATAAAATTTGACTAAAATATAATCTTATTTTGATTTCATTTCAACCAAAACACATGTTGGTACATCAGCTACAATTTAAACAACAAAAAAAAAAGCCTCGAAACAACATTTAGTGACCTAACTACAATAATTAGATATATAGAACTATTAGATACACAAAATAAAATAACAAATTACCGGGGTTTTTTCTTTTCTTTTAAAAAATTAATAAAGTGATTGTTTTACAATCATTTATATTGTTATTCGCTCCAGTTGAACCACTGTATGAGCATCAAGCCTAATTACACATAAAATGCCATACAGTGTACTTTTTGAGCAGCACACTAATTAACCTTTTGTTGTTGGCCGTCATTTTATAAAAGCATTTTAAAATGGATCCAAACACGAGATAAAAATTCTTTTATGTGAAATCTTAATCAGTTCAACAATGTTCCCTACCCTGACAATCTCGCATGATTTTGTCGTTATATTTATCTGCGATAGAAAAATCAATACAGCAAATGACATAAAAGTGCTATTCACAAAATCTTGGTGACTTCAAGCTTGGCCAACCATCAGAAGAGTTTGATAAAAACATGTTTCCGATGTGACATAATGGCTTGTTATCTATTTTCAACTCTACTCAAGCAAATATGCTTTCCTTTCCAAAAAACATCTTAACAATGGTCCTGCCAGTAGTCAATCAAAACATGGGAATGAGTAGCGTCAAGGTTAAGAACACAAGTCTGAAATAGAGATCAGATAGAGGTATGTGCAAAAACAGTCTATGATTAGTCAACTGTGTGATCCAAACACATCTGTAATTGGTCAAATCAGTGATATTATCAAACTCTGATTGGTTAGGAAGTTTAATCAAGGCATGAGGGAACAAGAGTTTGATTGGTCAACTGTAATTTGAACACATCTGCAACTGGTGACTTGTGTGATCTGAACATAGGCAAATGGTTTCCCAATTTTTTGGGGCAGTGGGTGAGGAGGGAGGTAGATTTTTGCCCAAATTTAAGGTTTTAAAAGAAAATGCCCAAATCTCGATAACAACGTCTATTTATATTTACACTTGGACTACTACATATTTTTAATGTAATGATATTAAAGAATAAAATAAAAATAACTTTTAGAAAATCCAGACTAGAAACTTTACTAGTATGGTCAACTCACATGCTTCTTAGTAAAATCATTTATCTCGTCCAGCTCGTTTTACCAAACAAGAAATTTGCTCCAGCTTTGTAGAGGTAATTGCCCATCTGATCACCCCCCCCACCCCCAAGTTTCGTAAACTTTTGGATCTGAATAAGTAACATACAAAAGTTATTACACTTACTGTGAAGTTAATCAACTTTAAATTTTATAAAACAAAACAGTACCAACAAAAAACTCAAACTGGATATTGTTAAGATTAATCCCAAGTGATGACACAAAAACTGGTTAAAACCAACACCATGACAAGTGTTTCAACCTCTTATCAATCAAATTTCCCTTGGAGAGATAATTTGAAACTTTTTTCCCATTAAAAATATTGGCATTCATAGTGGTGGTGGATGTTTTTACAATCAAATATATTATTTAAAATATGTTGATTAGTGAAACTGAGGCTGAAGATATTGCCCCCAGTTTCAATTTTTCATGAATACCCCAAATCAGTGAAGCCTGCTGAATTGCATAGCCTAATTGAACAATACAAATATGTTAATAGCTGGGATATGCTAAAATCTGAGATTGTAATGAAACTGAAAGACATTACTCCCATTACGAAAAATCAACTTAAAAACTTAGCAGTGTGTATGTATAAAAATATAACATAAAGAACAGTCAGAATAATGCAATACAGTAAAATAATGCAGTGGTCTCCCCAGTATTCAGGAAAGGAATGGAGGGAATCAGTAGAACTGATTCCTCTTTTTGGAAGGGATGGTACCTAAGATTTGCAGGTTACGTGTACTTCGAAAATGTCTTTGTATATTTATTGAAAATAACGGCATGAGGTGTGATTTAGGAAGGCGGCCTAAATAAATGGATGGCGGATAACAGATGGTGCGAGACCACTGTAATGTATTAAAAAACAAAACAAATTATTTGTTTCAACATTAGAAGTATCTAACTTGCTAAAACCAAGTCATTTAATTTCCAGTTTTACTAAATTATTTCATGAACATATCATCTGACTGTCTTTACTCTCTTCAAAGTACTGAAGGCAGTGATATGACATAGGTTCATCACTTTCAGTTACTGCTAACCTCTGTTTAGATTTATCTTGTGATTTTTTACCTGACCAACCGGAATAACTCAATTTTGGTCTGGAGATCAACTTTATTTTCATTATGCAATTCAGTTATTTTTACAGTGTTAATTGATCAACAATAACAATTTATGCCATACACTAAAGAAGCTGTGGTGTTTTAAAATAGGGACTGTATTGTCTAGGAACAACATCCTATAGGATTTTGTTATCAAGTCCAAATGTTAGATAAGCAATCAACTAATTAATTAAACGGGTTTGGCACTTAAAATGAGCTTTTATCCTTTTACAATAAATAATATCTATAACAAATGGTTTTTGTACATAATGTTATGTGAACAGAACACAGCAGGGAGTCTTTGCCAGAATGTGGGCTGTGCTATTACGTGGAATGCAAATAAGTGGAGAGCACTGTACCTTAACCTCCAGGACACTGCAGGCGACTTATCTCGCCGACGTCATGCGAACCCTTGAGTACTGGAGGCGATATATGTAGCCATTCGAACTGGCCCTTTAAAATTAGTATTTCCTGTTGATTAAATTCATTATGGGAGGAAATGACGCAATACCTATATAAACAGGATGTTTCCAATTGCAAATGGCAGATTTTTGAAGCATTAGGACTCCTTTATTGATCGAAATTTTTGGTGTAAAAGCGGGACTTTTTCTGAAAGTTTTTCGTAACGTGACGAGCAATGGCAGTGCGGGCTATGCAGAGATTTTGAAGAGCTAATTGGGAATAAATATTATTTTGGGGTTTACTGAAGGTGAGGATTTTGATTCTG
>JAULBS010097881.1:1399-31860 GCA_032355785.1 Symmetromphalus regularis | reverse complement strand
ATAACAATGCCCTTTAAAATAAAAAGAGTATTTCTGCAACATTGTTGTAGGGCTTCTTGTAATAAAAATGTAGGGCCATTTGTAACAAACTTGTTGAAGAAAACCACGGCCTTTGTTTATTTTTAAAAACCATAATCCATTTGTTTTTCTGAAATCAGCTTGCCTTAGAAGATGTTGATGTTATTCCAACAGAAGGTGCTCTTTTGTAATTAATATACTGATGAATGGAAATGTGAGGAGCTAAAAGTAATATATCATCTTCTTCTTGTTCTTTAATTATCAAGGTGTGGGGTCTCGCCTTAATATATTTGGCTCAACACCACTATCTTCATATTTTAATATTACATAATCATTGAGTTTTATTTTTACAAATTTCATTTCAACATTAAATAAAAAAATTTTAACCTAAGTTAATTATTAATATTTTTTTATATTTTTCACCTTTACCTCATAAAGATCCTCAGTATATACTTGATCTATGTTACGACTTTGGTACGAAATGACTATGGTACAAAATGACCAATTAACTGGTATGAAATGACTATGGTACCAAATGACTATGGTACGAAATGACTATGGTACGAAATTACCAAATAGCTATGGTACGCAATGACTATGGTACGAAATGACTTCGGTACGAAATGGTAAAATTGGGTACGAAATGACTATGGTACGAAATGACCATGGTACGAATTGACAGTATACCCTTGGGGGCATTCAATGATACCAGTAAATTTGAAACAGACTTACACCCTTTTGGTTCTTACGCAGTGAAATAAACTATTTAATCTGGCACTCTGTCTAAATGAGCACATTGTTTCACTGGAACTAGTATGGATTTAAACAGTCTCCCTGTACTTGTATTTATCTTCAAATGTGATGTAGTGTTTATCAGGCTATCTTGTAATCAGTAAGGGACAGTTCTGTAGCTGAGCTACCCTTGTCATATGTAATAAATCAACTTTGAGAATGCAATTAACCTGGCCACTTGATTATACGGAGGTGTGAAATCACCTGTAGCAGTGGTCCGTAAACTTGTTGGAGCTCTCTGACTCATAACCTAGAGGACGACTTGTGTCGTGGACGTACACAGTATATGTGACCCAGATTTAAAAAAACCTGTGTGTATATAGATATACATGTATACATGTATACATGTGCATGTATATATATGTTTATATACTGGTATATAATAATAATAATTATATCTGTGTCAGGTGTGGGATATTTTTATTTATTTTTTATTAAAAAAATATTTAAGCTTGTTCTTTTCTCTGCAATGACCCAAACTAATGTTACCCATAAATGACCATATTAATTTATTAATGAGAATAAAAAGATATAATTACAAATTAACGGTATTCAGTGTTTAATTTTGAACCTGTATTCCATACTGTCAGAAAGTTATCTTAAGAAGATTACTTTCTTTCCATCTGAGAAAGAACTCAGTTTTAATGAATATTGAGGAAATTGATATAGCAGTTTTTGTTTGTAGACAAGTAGAAATTCAGTATGTTTGTAATAATGGTGAGTCACAGAAGACAATAACAATGACTAAGGGGCTAACTATTTTTTCCACAACTGGTTTATAAAAGGCAGTGGTGTGTTCTAGTCTGTAGGAAAGTGCCTGTCAAAGATCCCTTACAGCTAATCAGAAAGAGTAGCCTATGCGGTAGTATCAGATTTCCTCTAAAGACTATGTGTCACAAAAAACAGATGTCTACCATCTAATAGCAAGGGTGACAATTGCTTCCTGGAAGTAGGGGGATGGAGCACCCCCTGTCCGAAAAGTAGGGGGTATATGTCCCCCTCATACCCCATGATTGTCACTCCTAAATAGAACCCCTGTGTACTTTAGTATATTTGCTCTAAGACCACTTGGCTAAGTGTTACATTGATATTATAAAGAAAAATACTGAATTTTTTTATTATTTAGGCATTTTTATTTCAATTTTTCAAAGCAAAAAGTGGGTCTGATAATTATATAGGCATCCCCCATCCAAAAAGTGGAGCAGATATGTCCCCCCATCCCCCACCAGGATTGATGCCCCTGCCTAATAGCTGCTGAAAAAACATTGTGCTGGTGTATTTTTAACATAGTATAGTGGGTTTCTTCCCTTTGCTGCTACAAGTATACTGATAATCAGCAATGTGATTTATGTGAAGAAAAATGTATAACAATTTTAAGCATTTAACTTCATTACATTGATGTGTTATTCCCTATTGCTAGCAAATGTACTGATGAGTTATAACCATTGCTGGCATATTTAATTAACTATAATTATAGTGTACTCATAGTGGCAAAATCTGAAACACTTATATATACATGATTATATACTCGAAGTTGGCAGTCAATGTAGTAAACAAAAAAAAAAGAGGGGAAAATGTGGGGCAAACAAATGTGGTTTTGTCAGGTTGAAATATACCTTCAGTGTGGTGTAACTGTATGGATAGTGGTAGGCCAAATAGCACACATCTTTGGTGTATTTGAAACTCAGAGTGAAGGTGGCTGTGTAGTAGGACTTTCCCTTGACGCCACCTGTTGTCTGAGCACTGCGAATAAAGTGGTTTCTATAGTAACAGATATCTGTGCCACTGCGCTTCCAAATGCCCTTGCTTTCCATTGCCTCTGCCACAGAATACACAAGTGGCTTCATTCCTGAAAAAGCAAACTCTGGTTGATAACAGTTCTGTTGTGTTCTTGCAGTCAATGGGTCATTCACAATTTTCTAGTAGATTTTTCTATTTGTAATGCTAATTTACAGACACCTTAACCTACATGTATCATACCAAAATTAGTACACATCAAATGTGTTATTATTTCAGGATTTCAACTGACATTTTTGCGGTTTATTTAAATTTGCATGTCCCAAGGTATAAGCTGTGTATGATCCCTTATTATGACCATATTGAAAGGAAATTAACTCTTTCGGCACCATGAGCGACTCAAGTCGATTGTCGGTAAATGTCATTGTATTGCCACAGGCAGAGATGCATTCCCGCTAAGTTTTTGGTGACATGCATTCTATTTATAGTAGCATAGGCTAACCTTTAGTTGGCTGTTGTCAGCAAAGAAAATAGCGTTGTTTTTATGTGATTTTCTCAGATTTGTTCTATCCTAAAAGTTCAAAAATGTCCGGAAAGTTTAAAATAGGTGCAAGAAATGTAAATGATGTTTTGTCAATCATATTTAACAATTTTAAGCGAAAATGAGCCTGAAGTTGAGGATGTTTATACTAACAATGACAGCGAAAATGACATACAAGATTGAGTACATGTTTACGATAATGTTGATGTCAACGTCTAAAATAATCTGGTGATGTGCCCAGTTGTCATGTAAAAGTATTGTGGTGCAGAAAGTTAAAACATTTTCTAGCAAATAATTTAATCAGCAGCCATTATATGACAGACATAGGACAATGTGACACACTGTCTACAAAAAGAATGGTTGTCACCTTACAGAAAGGAATATATGGGTTTGTAAAAAATATCCTCGATAATTTTGTTAATTTTATGTGAGTGTTCAAACTATTTTATGACTTGCTTTGTTATTCACAAACACACTGAGACTCACTAAATGTTCTGGCAGGGATTTACTGGACTCGCAAAACCTGCATAAAGGACGCGATAAAATGTTATCTGGATCCCCAAAATCAGAGACATTGTGTCCAATGGGAGGGACTCTTATAAAAATATCAAAACTGTTTTGGTTATATAATTGACTGTCATGAATACACAATAGGGGGTGGAGGGTGTAGTGGGATATTTTAGTACCATAAAAAATTATTCATTTATTCAAAATAAACCAAAAGAAAATTAAAAAAGAATAAATATTTTTTATTAATGCAAAACCTGTTTTCTGCAACTCTTGTCTAAATTGTGGACCCTTAGGTTTTTGGTTGGGACCATCAGAAAAGAAACAGGTGAGTCCTGGGGACACCTCTTTTATAAAAGTCAGGTAAACCCCTGTTCTGGCAGTATCGGATATGAGAAAGAGCATAATCCACCTCTGTGTTTGAAAATACATGGGAATATAAGGAACCAGACTGAATAGAGACATTTTTAAATATCATTTATACACACACAGAAGAAAAAAAAAATCAGAAACAAAATTAATGTGAAAACAGCAAATATTGAGAAAATATTTACCTCATTACTTCTTGTGATGTAAGGTAAACATCATAATTATATTGTGAAAATTTTTCAAAATTACCAAAGTTGAGTTGACTGTTCATCTTCTCACAGTTGACAATGTTGAATCTGTATGGTATATCCGCCACCATGTTGCTCACTTCAAAGTAAAACCACTGATGATGATGGTTAGTGTTCACATCTGGATTAAGTATCAGGTCATACTCGTACTCCCGGATCTACAAAACAACACCAGATCTGTACATCCCAGACCACGCACTGCTCTCCAATTAAACATCAAAACTTCCATAAAGGATGCGACAAAACATCAGACCAAAAATAAAATTACCTGTGTTTCCTATTACATGCTAAAAAAAATAATAAGGTAGGTAGGTCGGTGGTAATTATTTTTATTTTTTTTTAATTCATGAACATAATATTATGTGTGAAGTAGTGTAATTAATCATTAAATGCTCAACTTTTCACATACATGTATGGTCATGTTTAGATTTTCATACATTTATTAAAAAGGCAGTCTAAAAGACTTTTGAGTGATCAAATGCAGTTCCAGTGTTATTTCAGATTTTTGCAGGAATAATATTTAGTTATACACGTAGCTAGCAGATTATTGGAAAAACGGCTGGTAAAGGCCAGAAGGTATGGAATAAACAACCATAAATGACCGAAATCACAACTTTATACCGGGTTACCTGAAACACAGGTTTTTTGTTTTTTTGCCTCACCTGGACCCACAAAAACAGAAATGTTGCATCTCATGGTTTGCATAAAATATTAAGAACATTTTAGTTAAACATTCAGCTCAGTTCTTAATAAACGACAGGGGGCATTGGGGTAGGTAGTGCAAAGGGTGTATTGGAAACTTTTAGTGCAATAAAAGATAATTCATTAATTAAATAACAATAAAAAAAAAATATATATAAAAACTAACACTGAACATAACTTTCTTGATGTATAATTTATTTTCAGGAACTCTCGAGTAAATCTGGGATGCTTAAATACCAGGTTAGGACCCATAAATAGAAATAAGTGAGTCCCAGGGACCCCTATTTTACAAAACTAGGTAAGCTATTGAAAAAAGTCTGTTTTATTCTATGAACAACTCTTAGTTAACATATCCTGCCTCATGGTAGGTATGTGACAAAAAAATTGAAAGTTAAGGGATTCCATTTTTTTTAACATCATTGAAAAGGTCTTCAAATGAATATTAATATGGTACCAAATTCATCTTTTGTGATAAATATTAAGGAAGTTGTAATGTTTTCAAACTGAAAATGGAAAACGGTAAAAATGTGTTACTGAGTTTGATAAATTTAGTCATAACTTCTTAATTCTTGCGCTATATAAAAAAATATCGGTACCAATGGAAAGCTTAAGACAAAAGCTACAAGAATACATTAGTTGCAATTAGATTGTATTTATAGATAATTAATTTTATTAATGTTAATTAACAAACTAATGATTAAGACAACTGTATCATTTTCAATTGACAAATAATTGTTTATACAATGTATATTATTATATATGCACACACAAACAACTTATTTTTAATGATATTCATAATATAGTTAACATTGTTCTCTAAGATTACCCACCTGCCCCCCACCCCCATAAAATCTAAATTAAAATAAATATACATATATAAAAAATTAAATAAATTAACCATTAACAGACTTTGGATGAACAAAGTATAGTACTAGATATTTATATTAAGACACTGTAAAACAAATAAAAAAAACCATACAAATGTTATCTACTGAAACCTCTACAAAACAAGAAGCTCAAATGCACGTTTGTTTGTAAACAAAACGAGTCAAGTGACCAATGGGGTTGGAGACGACACGATCGAAAATCGGCAATCATTCACTAATCTGTATTATTGCATGAGTTACCAACCATCTAAAACTTGCTAAAATAGAATAAAATTAATATTGTATACCTTACTGTCAAATATATACATGGTTTTAATAGTAAACCAAATTAGTTGGAACTGATCTATTTTGTCAACATCGCCATCTCGGCATTCTCATGAATACAAATACTTCTCTCAAAGCGATTTTTCCAAAACTTGGCCAATATGTACATAAATATACATTAAAGATGTAAATAAAAATTTTAAAACGTTCACTCCTTATCTTCAAGATCAATTTTGAAGTTGAAAATGATGTTTGATTTCTAATCTACACAACTTTCTTAATTTTTCTTGGAGATCGACAATTCCAAAACGAGGTAGCAGGGGAAGACATGAACTAGGTCATCAGTTTGGTATAGCTTGGGAATCTCCAAAAATAGACCAATGACATGACAGAAAACAGGTTGCCCCTCTTTCCCGAAGCGCTCCAAATAAAACAAAGTTTTAGGCCTAAGTGGCCGTCGCGTGTAAGCGGAGTTTGTCACGTACCTACCACATGTAATCTCTTAGGAGTAGGATATGACTGTTCTTTAGTAAACCAGAGGCATGAGAGAGGTGTGACAGCTTTTAACCAAACATTATATTAACCACATACAATGTATTGTATGTAATTAGTCTACCTTATTACCATTCTCCCAGTTGACTTTTGTATAGCTGTACTAGAAGAGTAGGGTAAATAATGAAGTGAAACTGTCTATACTGTTGTCAGATACATGCCTCAAGCATTCAGCTGACCTTTGATGCGTGGCTCAGATTACCTCATCCAACATCAATTTAATACAGATGATTGGTGCTCACAGAATATACTGTTATGTTTGTTTGTGTTATCATTGATGATGTTTGTCTTTGCAGGGACAAATTGAATGTGATAGTGAGACCATCTTTGAATTAGCAGCACATGTTTTACAGGAATGTCATGGGGACTACATCAGGTGAGATCTTGTTTGACACCATACTTCTCAATTCTTGGCTTGCCACTTACTTGCACTTGCTGCTTCCTTATTTCTGACACTTTAGATAAGACAGCAACCTGCAGATCTGCTTGTGGAAGATTTGATAATAAATTATGAGAAGTTTGAAAAGCAAAGTCATAAATTGGGTGTTTTATATAGTCATTTATCACTGACAAAATTGCATTGAAGGAATGTAAATAAATATTTTGGAAGGCTTACTGATTATGAGTTTAGATCAGTTATAATCTTACATGTGCTTGTCAAATGTAATCACAGTAAAAGTAAAAGTTTCCATTATGGGTTAATCTAGCTTGCATGTGCATAGTCAATAATAAAAAAAAATAATGATTTAAACAAGCAGTATTTAGTCTTAGACTAATGGCCTGGTCATACTGGGCTTAAGTTGTGTTCACGATGGGTTTCCGATGTCTTTTTTGGCTGTTTGCAACTTGGACGCAATGAGGAATAAGTAGGAATAGATCGGTGTACAGTCGATTCTACGATTTTTTAACACAAGCAGGATTTGCTGAATGCAGCATTTCATCCTTGCAACAAAAACATCGGATCGTCCAAGTAGATAGGACGCAGATTATTCTGAGATACACTGTCTACCGACCCCCTACCACTTGCAGAATAGTCTGTGTTAAATTGCTATTCGCAGTCTAGTTTGCAGAAGGTCTCAGAACAGTCTGCGTTTGATCGGCGAATAAACAAAATAATTAGAATTTCTTCCAGGTGTTCGCAGATTGTTCGCAGCGACAGGACAGGACGCAGACTGTTAGCTGATAAGACACAGACTCAACAATTCATTTTCCTCCACTTTTTGGTCCCCCCCCCCCCCCCTGATCGATTGCAGATTGTTCGCAGACTGATTGCTTTCTAATGCAGAATAGTCTGAGATAGGGTAAGGTTTTGTCGAAATCTCAACTTGAATGCAGCGTGTTTTTTTTAACAGAAACCCATCATGAACACGACTTAAGCCCGGTGTGACCAGGCCTTAAGTAAGGTTTCTGACTGCCATTTTCTTGTATCTGTCAGACACAAAAAAGAAATTGTTTCGTTATTTTTTATTATGTAATGTTTGTTATATGTAAACTGCAAATAAGTGTTTTATGTAAATATTTTATGTAAAAGATGATTTTCTTACAAGTTTATTATGAGAACTAAAAAAGACTGTATACTTAAATATTTGTTATGCAAAGTAAACAAGACATACCTGTGATATATGAACTGAAAAAGATTGTGAACTCACTCACCTGTTATATGCAAACTGAAAATAAGGTCCTGTCTGTGACATTGCATCTGTATTGTCATAATGGACCTGTCTCTTTTATTAGTTTATTTCAGTTCATTGTATTGACAGATGGATTTTTTTTTTTTTTTACTGGTGAAAAGGCATAAATTAAAAGGTTTTTTCCCCCTTAAATTAGGATTAAAATAGAATTATGAATTTTTTTTCTCCAAAAAGTGTCTCCTTGTGGAATTTTGCTTTTCCCTTTTCTGATATAAATGGAATAAGCCAATAAGAAATTGTTTATTATGAGCACTAAAAAAGATTCTATGCTTAAATATTTGTTATGCAAAGTAAAAAAGACACACCTGTGGCATATGAACTGAAAAAGACTGAACTCACTCACCTATTATGTGTAAATTGAAAAAGGTCCTGCATGTGACATTGCAACAGTATTGTCATAATGGACCCATCTGGGTTTTTCTGAGAACTGAGGAATCAAAATATATGTACTTTTTTTTTTTATAAGGTTATTTCAGTACATTTTATTGAGAGGTGGATTTGCGTGTTTTTTTAAACTGGTGAAATGTCATAAATTAAATGTGTTTTTTCCTCCTTTAATTAAGATAATGTAACAGCATTACTCATTTCCAAGAAATAGAATTATTACTGAAGATTTTTTTCCAAAAATGTCTTAACATGGAATTTTGCTTTTCCCATTCATGACATAAATGGAATAAGCCGATAAGAAATTGTTTTCTTCATGACTTGTTATGATAGTTTATCGGTGATCTTTTCTGTTTGGGATCACCACTTTGATCTGATTATGTTTCATATAAAATGAAGATTATAGCCTGCATGCTAAGATGTAATCAGAAACCCACATCATTCAAACCATAATCTGATAGGTGTTTCCTTAGGGCAGTTTTTCCATTGGGAATATTTTGATCTTTTGTATACAAGTACAGTAAAGGTCGCTTTAAATACAGTTATTTATACATTTTTATTCACATTTTGTTTCTCAGTTTGTCATCATTGATTATGTTGTGTAAAGAATATTTAAATTTACAGTTTTCTGTCCTAATGTTGACAAATTAAAATAGATTTTATCAGATTATGGAAGTAGCTGAATAAAACATTTGTAAATAATTGATTTATCACTAAATAATTATACCATAATGTATATAAAAATTGTATAGATCATACTTTCAGTTTATTAAAAGAACTTCTTTGTAGACCTGTATCATTTGTTTCTTTTAATTATTGTTTGTTCTTTATAAAGAGGTGTACAATTAAACAGATTGAATAGAATGTCTATTCTATGCTCATAAGCATGTTCTGCTCAGTGGTCTGCACTGGTTATGCCAAACCTGCACTTCAGAAATACTAACCATTACTGATCATCTTGCTGACCATCACTTATAATACTACCACTATAATAAATTCATGAAGTTTAACAAAATCCTACAAAACCCACCCATTTTGGAAAGTTATCTAGAGGGCACTGCGTACAGAAAATGACAGACATGCATGTGAAAGAATGGGTCACATTGTACTAGGGTAATACAGACAGTGTTCAAATTTCATTCTAGCTACAAGTGTATCATAGAGCAGACTGACACACATCCACTGGAGGTTCAAACATGCTATACTCCCAGTGTGCACAGCTTGGAACATTATACATGAACGACTTGTTCTGCAAAATATCAAGAATATCATAGGACAGACAGAATGTAATGTTACAGAGTTCTGTTGATGCTGCTGTAGTTGTTGCCGCAGTGGTTATGAAATCCCACTAGACCGGTAGTTCATTAATCATTGTGAAGGTTTCCTCAGTTTGCAGTGCATGTCTATAAATACCTGTGCCAAAAGAACACTTGCATTGTTTCAAGGCCTGACTGTTTGTTTTCATAATGAGTTGAGATGGTTGTGTTTACCTTTTCAGCCCAGAAGATACGAGGACACAACTAAAGAAACTACCTGTTATTCCAACCAGTTGTCTTAAGGAACATCCGTCTATAGCATTCTGGTGAGTAGAACAGCATGGTGTTGATTTGATTTCACTGATCCATAGGGATATGGTGTGAGAGGTACCATTAAAACTGCTACTGAATCTTGTGCATGTGTGAGATCAAACTACTAGTCAATAAGGAAAGTGTGATGGGCATCACTACACAAACTGCATTAATTTTCTTAGGTTTTAGGGCCAGTTAAGGAAATCATAGGTGTCCTATCAATACTATGAATTGGCAAGTAAAACTTATACAAAAAGTAAGTTATTTAGCATTCTTAAATTATTAAGCATTAAATATTAGCAAAAATAAAATTGCTGTCATGTATTTTATATGAAATATACAGTCAAGTGATACATATATCATAAAGTGACTTTTCATTAAATTTTTATATTATTGGAGGGAGCACATTTGGGTTGCTGTAAATGTATATATGTATTTCATTTATTTTCTTTTTAACAACTTCATTAAATAAAGATAAGATAAAGATAAACCTTATTGCAAATAACATTTCACCTGGAAATATAACATGGAAGATGGAGATGAAAATTGAGTGAATGTTGCACACCTTACTAAATTTGGCTTTATGATTTCTTTGGCTGTCATCAGTACCTGTATGTACATGAAGTACCTTATTTCTTCTTGATTATTATTCTTGTTTACTATATGACCAAGCAGTTGAATAACACTGCTGATTGTTTGAAATGGTCTGGTTTTCACTTGAGTTTGTTTACACGTGTCTCTGTAGAAGGATCCAGGCTTAACTACAGCTGTTCCTGTGTTCTGTGTTTGGCTTCCTGTCAACAGCAACACCATATTGTATGTGTATAGCAGATAGTGGTAGGTGAGAAGTAATGCAGTAATGCATAGTCTGTTCTCTTCCACACAGTGGAGCTGTAATGATCTAGAGTGATACTTAATAGTGTAGATCACATCTGTAGCTCCATATCTCAGTCTTTGATGTAAAAACAAGACTGTTAGTATCTTACAAACTGACTTCACAGATGTACAGTTTGTCCACTGGCTTGTCTGCTTGTAAAACAGGTATATACAGGTTTCAGAAAAATGTTACACTTACAGTACTGAAAAAAATATGCATGGTTACAAATATAAAATATACAAATAAAAGTTAATTTATTAAAATACTTTGAATACAAACATGTATGTGATTACAAATAGCAATTGATTTTTGGTTGAATAAATTGAATTAAATTAAATTTTGAACAATGATAACTGTACAAAAGTAATATTTTTTTTTTCAAACAAGGCAGATATGCATGATCAAGATTAAACATTTAATTTGCTAATCAGAACAAGTTGTGAAACATCTTTTGTGGGCACACTCTCACATGATCAAACCTAACCTAGCACTTGTGCATGAGCAAGGTGATTCTATTTCAAATCTTATTTACTTGAATTCAGTTCTTTGTATTGTACACAACACTTATATAAGTAGAGTTTGTGCAAACACAGCATTATGCAATTATGTCCCCTATGTGCTAAGTATGGCAAAGGATCCTGTCATAAAATTGTGTTCATAGATATTTTTTTGTCCAGACAGGTTGTACTCTTCACAACCTACAATCCTTACCCATCTATCCCCACCTTTAATCAGCATTCTGTTGCGTGGTATGGATGTAGCTGTTAAAGGAGTTCTGACTGACTTGCAGTTCAGCTAAAATAGGTTGTGAGCATGTTGTGTTACTATTTAGATGAGCTGCAATGATTGAAATCAATTATGAATGCTGTCACTCTCCTAATTCCCACTTACAGCGCTGACTGTGGCTAACTGTACAGACATTTGTTATGTAGCCAGTATGAAGTGCTTTCAAGAGCAGAACAATTATTTTAAAACTCACACAAGCAAGCATGATTTGCTTATTTACTTTCCCACAGTATTGTTTTACCTACCCATGTAAAATGCCAAAAATATATTTGATGTATACATGTAGCATGTGGTACACAACACATGCTAATTATACTGCAACAGTAAATGTATTATACTAATAGTATCACTACTGCAGATTTTGGTATAGAAATGTTCATGAAAAATGTGTTCACAAATGTAAACACATTCAGTGACAATCCTAACAAGCCAAACCCCTGGCATTCCAAACAAGCTTTTATCTTCCTACATGCTACAGTGCCACAACTTACCACCTCTTATTTCTTGTTTGCTTTTCATTAAGAAATCTTCTGTTCATATCAGTTAGAGAGTGTAGCAGTCTGACAGACCTTCATTCAGACTACAAATGTAAAAAAAAGTATGAGACTAAGATTTTTTGGATTATTGTATTTGTTGTAACAAATATGTAGTAGAAGATAGTCCATAATATTAATGCTTTTTACAATCAGAACATTGTACGGTAAGGGTGTGGAGTGGGTAAAAAAGTTATTCAGAAAAAAAATATTGGAGTAGATATTCTGTTTTTATATTAGAATTAGGGGAGGAGATAAACCCCAGTCCTGACATTGTTAGTATACTTTAACCAGCATTTGTGGAATGTCCTTATTTTATTGTATGCCATGTCATATTGATACCACGAATGTGTACAGAATTATCTGCTGCTAATAAAAGAATAGTTGTGAGATGCTATCTAAATTGGTTTGTAAAGACAGATGTGATATGCTGATGGAATGTTGGGAGAGTTTGGCATGGTGGTGCATGCTGGCTGGAATGTTATTGTTGATTGTATTGACAGTTTTTACATGCAGATGGAAATG
Source organism: Symmetromphalus regularis (assembly GCA_032355785.1). Classification (NCBI taxonomy): domain Eukaryota; kingdom Metazoa; phylum Mollusca; class Gastropoda; order Neomphalida; family Neomphalidae; genus Symmetromphalus; species Symmetromphalus regularis. Next base: position 18,879 of record JAULBS010097881.1, on the reverse strand, counting down.
CCAGTGTTTGGCAACAACAACAGGTTGTTCAGTGCTTTAGGTCTTGCATGGTTATCTTTGGGAACCCAACCTCTTGTTCCATTGCACTTCATGTAAGTGAATGTTGAAAGGAAATGAATAGCACTACATATATCATGTGTAATTTGGTACCAGTGTTTATTCAGTGTTTATGGAATATATTTCCATTTAATGCATTGTTTGGGAATTGCTGTTTATCAATGGAAATTATCAAAACTCATTTCCTACTATTAAACACTACTTTTTCTCTTATAGTTGGGAGATAGAAACTTTTTTTTTTTAATTAACCTTCAATTATAAATTGTATCCTGTACAAATGATTAACCTGGTCCACAACTGGTATATTTTTTTCTTGTTTTTTGGAAAACTCCATATAAAAAAGAATCCTTGCTGCTAATAAAAAGGTTAACTTATGTGGCAAATGAAGATTTCTTTGTTTATCACACAAGTTTTACAAAATATCATGTTTGGCTTTTAATATCTGTTGAATAAAAAATATGATTGGATGTTGTGAAACAAACTTCCTTTCCTTTGATTTGGATGTAATATATTTGTATCCTTTTCAATAGTAATTTATTTGGATTGTAACGTTGTTGTTTTCTTTATCAACACCACCCAACCTCATTGGCTTATATAGCTGCCTATTGGAAAGCATAGCAAGTAACCTGAATGTTTCTAATGAGTACAACCACCATGCTTCTGCATCTGACAGGTGGCAATAGACACAGTAGATAAGACATGGGATGAAGTCTATACTTTCTGCTCAAATTCTATGTGTCTAATCAAACCATTACTGCTGATGTCTTTCCAGCATTGCTTCTAAGACCTGAGTTTATTCAGACAAAAACCACCATCCTTATGGAAAAACATTGCTTTTAATGGCAGCTGACCTGGCTACCTTGACCTGCATGTTTATTTTTGTAGGCCAGCATAGATTTCAGGTTTAAAGATCAAAAAGGATCAACAATTTTTTTTTTTACAAAATATACACATTTCAACAAGTGATTAAAAATATACAAATAGGTGTAACGGTTACTAGAATTGTTATGCATTGCTACATGTAAATTTGCTAGTGATGATCTTTTGGAATTAAAATTAGTATTTTCCTTTTCTGCATCGAATTTTTTATCTGTTTCTGCTCAGGAAATAGTCAACCATCCTTAATAAATGTTATAACTGAAGACAGTTTTACAAACAAATGGCATAAAAAGAACTAAAATTAAATAAAGATGGAATGTTTTAAAGTAATTTAGTTTTATGTTGAAAGTGCTGTTGATAGTCCCAGACCTGTGAGATAGCACAAATCAGTATATTCAGTGCATCTTCCTGGTAATTACTAGATCATTTATTTGTGCCAGTATATAGAAGCAATGGAGCCTACCACATGTACAGGTAATATGATGTGATTGGGGGAAATCTCTAAATGATGCTATAATTCTGTGGAACACTTTCTCCAATGGTTTTTCTCAGTATGCCATAAGCAGCTGTTTGCTTGATTAGCCAGTTAGTGGAAAGCTGTGAGCCATATAATGATTTTTAGTACATGGAGAGGTTTCCCTCCCATGTTTCCTGCAGAGTTCAGGATATAACTTGATTACAACTCATTAAAAACTCTTAAAACTTCATTAGTTTGACATCCTTATTTCCATCCGGGGTTGGGGAAGATAAAATGAAAATTTTGTCATGTCTACATAGTTACACTAAATGACTGTAGAACAGCAAAGCTATTGTGATCAAAACTATATCTGCATAAGTCCAAGGGACGTTTCAGTAAAATTGTGATGAGATGCAACATGAATCACTGTAAGAAAAGATAATTCTTACTAATGTTGGCTATCATTTATGAGCACAGCATTTAATTGTTAAGATCTACATATTCACAACTCCTCACCAATAAATGTGCACACCCCTAATTATAGGATATTTAAACAAGTTTCCATTTTTATCATGTTTATATTCCGAGTAAAATACATTTCCCAAATATCAAATTAAAATTATTTAATGAGGGACATAAACATTTTTTATGAAATGGATTCAAGTTTAACATCCTATTTATTAACCTATATCAATTTTAATAATAGTTCTTTCTTCTTTTAAGACTCTAGAAATAGCATCCATGTTTAAATCCATTGATATGAGTTATTGTGATTTCAAGTTGTTGTTTGTGATGTAATGTTACTGTCAGTTCTGACCAATCACGTTATCATTAGGTGTTACGTCCCACTGAGTAATATTTTGATATGAACCCAGATATGTTGTGCTTTATGGGTAATAATTTTGAATGTTGTATATTCAAACATACATTTGTGTCTTGAATATTTTGAAAAAGAAAAACATTTTAAACAAAAACAAAACATTTTTATTCTTGGTTTGTTAAATTATTACTATATTAATGTTACTTATCTTTTATAATATTACTGCAGATGTAATGTTACTAATGGTCATCATAATAATGCAGGGATGAGAATTTCCAGCCAGTCTGAAGTTTCTCAACTTTCTGGTATTGATTTTAACATTTGTCTCATACACCTCCCCTCCCCAGCTCTCTGGCAATGACCCTCCTTTTTAGGTCTGACCTGTTCTCATCCCTCATAATATCACAATTACAATGCATTTCACAACTAACAGATTAAATAATGTGTCAATGCGTAACTTTTGTTTTTCAACACATGAAAAAATCAGCTTTCATGTTCAAGATTAGCTAGCAGGTTACCTAACCATCTGGCCATCTGGTAATAATTTACCTTGAAGGTATTGCTAGATGGTATGTGCATCTGGTTATACACGACTACAAGTATATGTGACTGTTACAGATTGGAGCCATCACAGCAGATGTCTTACTATCTTCACTAGGATAAGATAAATGTAGCAAAAATATGCTATTCTGTTTCATCTTCTTTTCAAAGTATAGAACCTTGCCTGCAACTACAGACACTTTCACAGATAGCTCTCTGTATGGGGGTGTTTCACAATTGAAAACCTTTGCCTGAAGGGTTACTGTGGAAATGTGCTATGTGAATAATCCTGTCAGTTGGAACTGTTCATCTTGTTTAACTGAAGGGCCTGCATTTGTATATCAGGAAGTAAGGCTAATTGTCTCTACCGAAGCTTTTTGCAAATCATTTTCTGTTTTTTTTGTCATCAGAAATGACTTAATGGTAAGATGAGAGGTGCTTTGAGACTAAGTTGTTTATCTTAATGCATAACAGTTTATTTACTTTTTTTCCCCAGTTATTTGCTTGAGTACTTTTGGTTTTTCTTTGCTTCTAATGTCTATTAACATCAGTCTTCTTACGTCCATTAAGTTTGGTAATGTGTTTGTTGAACTGTTAGATGCTACAAATGTTTGCATTGGTTGATCGAGATGATATGTTGAACTATTAGATGCTACTAATGTTTGCATTGGTTAATTGAGATGATATAGTTGTAGATTGTTTTTCTTGGAATGTATGCCTGGTAGATTGTTATATAAAGTAGTAAGTTGTTGGTGTTCTGGATTGAATCCATTATCAGTGTATTTATTTTATTTAACATTTTTCTCTTTTTTTTTACAAAACAAAAGTTTTATTTTTTGTTTTATGATTGTTGTAATTGCATATATGTTTTCTGCATATTTCAAGGTAACAGCTGTTCAGTTTGTGCTCTTTTCCTAATTGTATTTAGTATGATATACAGGTACATGTATATGCATGTAAATAACTATGCAGTTGCTTTATAATGACTCAAGTCTTAAGTACTGACATGTATGGTACCTGCTACTTGTAAGTTAGGGATTATCTATACGGAGTATCTTAATGGTATCATCACATGACTGAATTAAAGCCAGTCACAATGTATTCAGTTTAATATTCAGTCTATTAGTCTGCACTGGTATAGAAAGTCCTCACAATGATATGCTTACAAAGCTTGGTATTATTGTGGTACTTTGGATAAATAATGGCTTCTTTTCTTAGCCATGAAGATATAAAGATATTTTACAATTCATTCAAAATGATAGAATGGCAACTTTGTCTGCAATAAAAACAAAATAATCATATATTTATTATTTATCTTATTAGTTTTTCTTTTCACGTCATCTTAAACTTTTTCTTTATTTAAAATCTTTACTCAAATTGTATTTCCTGTATGATTGATCTCTTTTACATGAGAGAATAAAAGACATTATCAGGGGTTGTTTTGTTTCTTTCATCAGATACATTTAAGTTACTAGTAAACTAGTTCTGTCATACATCAATTTATAGGGAGTGGGATCTAGCTCCAAAGGTAGCGTGTCTGCCTGTGAACCGATCGGTCGTCGGATCGATCCTTCTCAGCGGACACATTTGCAGTTTGGGCTATTTTCCGTTCCAACCAGTGGTCCACAACTGGTTCATCAAAGGCTGTGGTATGTGTTATCCTTTCTGTGGGATGGTGCATATAAAAGACCCCTTGCTGCTTATCGGAAAAGAGTAGACCATGAGGCGGCAGCGGGATTCTTCTAAATACTTTTGTCAGAATGACCATATGATTGACGTCCAATAGCCGATGATAAGATAAAAATCAATGTGCTCTAGAGATGTCGTTAAATAAAACAAACTTTACATCAGTTTATATCCAGTCTTTGTGTACAGAAAGAGTGGAATGCTTTATTGGCATCATGTGTGTTACAGATTGCTGTGTTGCTTTGAGAAACAACAGTCATTGTTGACACATACTTTAATAATATATAAACATGTTATTTTCATTACTTAGCTAACGTCATTGTGGGCCAAAGCATTGTTTTCAGATTATTGTGTGGGTGTTTGATGGCTCGAACTATACCTAGGTTCGTTCAAACCATTCTTGGATTGGACTTACTCTTCATTGTACATCTTGTTGGTAGTTAGGTCCCAGTAACTTTTAATAGTGGGTTTTATCCCACATTATCTTTTAAGATTATTTTTTGTGTGTTGAAATAGTCTGATAAGCAGTTCTTGTTATTGATTATTTCAAGGTTAAAACTGACTTTGTTTTGAGATGGGTTTTTTACAATTTCTTTATTTTTATTTTTTTAAAGAATGTAGTCACAGTTGCTGATTTTTATAATAGAGCACAGACCCATTGATCGTAAAGTTGATATATACAAGTTCACCAAATATTGACACTAGCCAGAACCAGATTGTGTGTACGTGTGTGCATGCATGCATATGTGAAAGTGTGCATATACATTCATCCATGTATGTGCACTTCATGTATGTTGTTTCCTTTAATCTGTTCCGATTCCATTAGTATGTGTGAAATACCTGTATGTTTAAATATTGAGAATGTTGTTCTAATTTTGTGTTTTATTTTGCAGTGAAGATAGAGTAATTTATTATTATCAGAAGTTACTTGGAACATCTCGAGGACTAGCTGTTGTAAAGTAAGTATTGACATACTGTCTTCCATTAGGTATTTTGTCTGTGATTCTTTATCAGAATGTTTCATAGTACATTTAGCAATGCTCTAATATTTGTTGTTTACAGTAAAACCAATATATAACTTCTTACAAAGAATTCATGTTAGTCTTTTATTTTAATTTCTTAACATTTAAACCTGATTTTTTGGTTAAAATGTTTGTTCTTAGTGGAAGCATTTGATGTAAAACAAATACTAAAAGCTTTACTTAAAGAGTACCTTTCAGATGTAAACAAATTGCAGATGGTCTGAATGAAGACTGGAGAAGACAGTTATGCAACCAGTTTGGATAAACAATCTACCTGTATGTGGGGGGTCTGCCTGTAGAAGTCTGAACATGTACTACATTCCACCATTCCTACCATTATATTTCACTCTTTTACCACTTACAGGTCTTTATAAATCTGTGTATTATGATTTCATATGTTCTTATTTCAGCATCTGACATATGTCTGCATAGCAGTATACATGTGATTAATGATAATTAGTATTCCTCCATGCCTGGGATTTACTTGTACAGTTTTTCCTCATCTTTTCTTTAAAAAAAGAAGCCATTTTTCACAAAAAATAACTCATAATTACATACTCACCAGAAAAGAAAGTATGCATGTAATCAGTAGTCAAATATTTCATAAACCAGATGACATTCATGCCAGAAATTCTGGAATTAGATAACCAAACCATTTAGGAGAAGGTGTATTTGCATTAATATCACAAGTTGTGCACATGTTTGCTGCCAATGGACCATTACTGTGACAACTTCAGGAAACAAAAATTTAAAAAACAAACTTTTATACTTTCTTTTTTGTTTGAGTATACATTGTTTAAATTAAATAAGAACACAGAAAATAGTCTCTTTGACCTAAACTGTTGACTAAACACATGAAGAAAGTAATTCCTGAAATATTCATTAGCATTCCAGTAGATTCATTGTGAACTGAAGTATTTGAAGTGGGAAGATCTGTTCCTCACATTACTTTGTTTTACATAACAGTTGAGAAATGTTTGTAATGTGATGAAACATATTCTAAAACATAAATTCCCATTCATTATGAGGAATGTTCCTTGTATGTAAAAGAAAATGTATTCATTACAGCTGTTGAAAGATGAAAAACATTCATGTGCATTCATTAAAATGGAATGGTGCTGTTTTAAAACATTTTCATTGGAGAAAAGAATCAGAGCTGGAATGGTGCTGTTTTAAAACATTTTCATTGGAGAAAAGAATCAGAGCTGTATGTGCTAACTGAAAAGCCATCACTAGATATTCAGCATATTCAAGCTATAACAATGAAAATCAACTGTACGTGCACAGAACTGAAAGAATTGTAATAAATGAAAGGATTTTGTGCTTCTTTGAATCTTGAAGGGTGATTGCTAAGAATTTATCACTGATTTCTTGCAAGGATTATTTTTGGCTATGTCGATAATTGGTCTAATTTGAGATGGTCTGTGAATTAGTGTCATCTAATTGGACCTAGCAAGTACATGCATGATAATGAACAGTTCTGTGGTTAGTGAGACGCGTCAATTTTTCTGCCATGATTTGTGCAGATCTGCCACAAGCAGTCTGAGAGAGATCAAGCCCAAAATCTGAGCGTCCAGGTGTCTACTGAAGTTTCCAAAAGCGTTAGTGTTTTAGGTGCTCTGTGCTGCATTATCATTTATTTGAGTTCACTAACTGGTGGTCAGAAATAGTAATCCAGCTGGACCATCTCTAGCAGTCATGACATGTTTGAAATTATTAATAGTCAACTTTAGCAGACCATTTGGCCTGTTTCTCATTCTAGACATGGTTATACAACTGGCATAACCATGGATGTGGTATGTACTGTCCTCTTTGTGGGAAGGTTCACATAAAAGATTCTGTGTAGAATGAGTAGCCTGTGGCAGTAGTAGGTTTTTATGTGTGACACTTTATAACTGCTGAATAAACAAATAATCCTCTATTTTTTTGTTAATTAATAGTTAGTGGTGTACTGCTAGTTTAAATTATAAAGTAAAAATAATGGCAACATCCACAGAATAAGGGTCTTGTTCCCTAACTAAATGAAATGTTAGACCTTGGTGTAGCCATGCTAATATTTCCTTATAAGCCTTTGTATGCTGAGATCCAGTTCATCCTGAACATTTTAAAAGACCTCCACTCTAAAATTTGATGATTTCTACATTAAAAACATCATTATTTTTCAAAATTGATACACACCACACTAAAATCATTAGTCAGTAACTCCTAGCTGTAAGACCTCTTTCATCATTTTCATGTATATTGCAAGTAATTAATCAATAGCTTTATTGTATATAATGCCTTAGATTAGTACATACAAAATTCTTTACATATATAATGTACATCTAATCATAAACAGTTAGTAAATAGAGTAGATGTTTATGGGGTGTGTGTTGGGGTTGGGAGGGGGGAGTCTTAAAAACAGTTTCTTTTAATATGTTAAAGCAAGTATTCAGTTGCATTCATGTGGAAGTTGTTTTCGGTGTTATTATATACATTGTGTTTTTGGTTCTCGTTTCAGTTATATGACTATAGTAGAAAGGATTCCAACATATGGAATACATTATTATGAAGTGAAGGTAAGCCACTTACAGATGTTTGTTATAAATGTAGTTTATTTGTACACACGTCGGTGTCATGATATTCATGTTAGCTGTATGGAGCATAATGGGCGTGTTTATTCAAGAATGTGAGTTGGCGTTATAGATACTAAGATAGAATGTTACTGTGGTTTTAATGACAAACAGTATTTTCATTGTGTGATTTAGATAGTTTTCTACTCAATTATTGTATATTATTTATGTAACGTTGCACATTCCATGGTTGATTATAAATAAAATTCTGTAATATTTTTCTTTTTACAGAACAAATAGGAGTAATATTTATTTTTAACAACCTCTTTCTTCATTCATTCAATAATATACTGATAAAAACAGACAACTAAGATATCACAGTTAGACAAACAGATAAGACAGACAGATGTCTTAAAAATAATCAGTTACACTTTATTTCACTTCTTGTTCATGAGAAAGATTATTATTTGCCTTTCTTGATTGTTATGTTCTTAATGAAATTTGTTTGGTTAACTGCTAATGTGTTAATGCTTTTATATAACCTGTACTTCAGTGTTGTATAATTTCTTGGAATGACACAATAAAAATATATATGTTGATTAATGTTTGCACATATTTATATTGTCTTTGCCTTTGTAGGGTTTTTTGGGAGGGTTTGTTTTATTTAACAACACCACTAGATTGGTCTATTAATTATAGGCTATTGGATGTCAAACATTTGGTTATATATAGTCACGTGTGAGCCAGCCTCCAACAGGTTTTGAACCTTGGAAGTCCAGTGTTCAACCACTGGACCACCAAAGCTCTCTCACCTTTGTAGGAGATTGAGATACATTATTTTTGGCTCATCTTTTGTTGTTTTTGTCAGCATTAAGCTCTTGCTAACCTTGAATACAGAATATTTATAACACTAAATCAGTGAATTGAGAATGCTTCTCTGCAATTGTCCATCAAATTGATAAGATAGGATTTGACTAGGTCGGTGTTAAATGCATTGAGATTAAAACATTCTTTCATATTACTAAAATGTTCAAGTGAGCATTTAGAAATTCTGATGGAATCTTTGACTGTTCGCAGGTTGCTTTAAAAGATAAAATATGAAAGCTGCTGTGAAACTAATTAGCTGTATCAAAGCAACAGATAAAACATGTAGCAAAACTGTCTTAAAAACAGCCCGATGAGCACACGTAGATGTTTTAGTAATGGGAGTTGTTTAAACAGCTGACCAAGGGATTTAGAATAACTGAATCAAAGCATAAATATATATTAATATCAATATACATGTGTATATGTATATTACATTTATTAATCCACAGGTATTAATAAACTTTAAAATGTTTATGGATGCCTCCAAAGAAATATGTTCCTAATTGTGGTTATGCATGGGATGTTTGTGGGGTTATTTATTGGCGTACTGGAAATAATCTGTTTACAGTATGTCCAATGTGTGAGAGAAGTATTCAGTTTGTGGTCTGTGGTTTTATGCAGTGCTGCCAAAAGGTTATTTATAACCAGAAAATCCATGCCAAAGAATTGATGTGGGGTTTTTTTTCTTAAAATGTAGCATGAGTATGTGAGCTTTTTGTGGTATTTCTTTCTTGTTGGGAATGCTTTTAAAGTTTAACTTAATGTTTCTTAACTTTGTGTCTATGTAGTTAAAATGTTGCTTGTTTTTCCGGGATAAGAAAGATAACATTGTGGTTACATAGTTTAAATACTGTTTGTTTTTCCAGGATAAGAAAGATAACATTGTGCATATGTAGTTTAAATGTTGTTTGTTTCTCCAGGATAAGAAAAATAACATTGTGGTTACATAGATTAAAAATTAGTTTTTCCAGGATAAGAAAGATAACATTGTGGTTGTGTACTTTAAATGTTGTTTGTTTTTCCAGGATAAGAAAGATAACATTCTGGTTGTGTTGTTTAAATATTGTTTGTTTTTCCAGGATAAGAAAGATAACATTCTGTTAGTATAGTTTATATGTTTGTTTTTTCCAGGATAAGAAAGATAACATTGTAGTTTTTTAATTTAAATGTGGGTTTTTTTCAGGATAAGAAAGATAATGTTGTTATGTATTTTAAATGTTATCTTTCTTATCCCAGAATAACAAACATTTTGGTTATTTAGTTTAAATGTTGTTTGTTTTTCCAGGATAAGAAAGATATTGTGAATACATAAAGGTGTGTTAATTGTTGTTATTCCAGGATAAGAAAGATATACCTTGGTGGCTAGGCATCAGTACCAAAGGAATTGCAGTATTTGATAAGAATGATAAGACAGCTCCAAGAAAAGTAAGTTTTCACATAGCATTTTAAATAATATTGATTAATATAATTTAGATTTAGTTGACATAGTCCTTCAGAGGAAAACATTAAAAGTAGCTTAAATAGGATATACTTAATTATATACAGTTGTTGCTGTTATGTAATTTTCTAGTCCCAATTTCTAGAGTTTATTGATTTGAGAGTACATGTATTTAAGATGACCACTGTATTGCCATCACTGAGAAAAGTCCACTGATAAATTATGGTTTATATAATCATTTTATTTTTTATATTCATAAATTCATATTAATTTTATTTCTTAAAACTTATATCTGGATATATACATTTTATAGATTAATCTTGCATCACCAGTCTGTGTTAAAAGTACTGTTGTCGAACATTGCTTCAAGACTGATGAGAAAATATCCTGTAGCATTCATTGATTTTCATACAGACTTGCCAGAATTCTCTCACACTGGCTATGTGGCAAGATTATTAAAGAGGAGTGCGGAACACTAAGGGACATATTCCCTGCTGCATGATTTCAAATACTCAACATCCCTACAGAACCATAAACCAAGATGTTGATGTGCAGATATTTTACTCGACAGCATATCAATATTGCTTGTATTGTTATTGCCCCTGTGCTGTAGCAGCTAGCTGGAGTTTCCAGTTTGCAGTGAATTATCACTGGATAGATTCTCCAAGATATGCACTTGTATAGAAAAAGCCATGACACAGCAGTTCAAATCATACAGCTGTTAACTGTAACAACCTGTTTTTGACAAAAACGCCATACTTTCTTCTGTTTGTTCTTTTCAGTTTTCCATCTGAGCAAAGTAATATTAGCAGATCTATGTCTTAAAACGGGATTCAATTAGCAGATTGTCTGACTTTCATTCAAGATGTTCTTTGATTAATACCAGTCAATGAACACCGGATTTTCTTGCATTCTAAGCAGTGCTTTATGATTAACATGCCAAAGATTGTGGTATATACTGTCCTGTTCCTGAAAATGAGGCTGATATAAATTTAGACTGCCAATAAAAAATACTTGTTCCATGTTAATAATTTTTTAATGCTTAAAGTTCATTAGATCTTTATAATCACTGCATAGACAAACTGAAATTGAAGTTATTCATTATTTATTTTTTTATTATTATTATTATTTTTTTTTTTAGTTATTTACATGGAAACAGTTAGAAAATCTGTACTATAGGGACAAGAAGTTTTCTATTGAAGTGCATGATCCAAAACGGTAAGATTTCACACACACATTTGGCAGATTTGGTGAAGAGATACAAAATAAGCCATCAGTTCTGTCAGTTTAAAAAAAAAGAAAAAAGAACAAGCCCCATTACATTTGAGAATTATCTGGGGAATGATAAAATTACTGCTGTCAAAACTAATAATTATTAATAACTTTGTATGAATATAATTTTGTTATTTGAATTACATTAAGTGAATTGTCATGGTGCCAAGATTGTTTTGGATTACTAAAATTGTATTTTTAATCATTTTAGAGTTCCAAGCATAAAACATAGATCTGGACTATATTTCAATTTGGCATCCAACTGCATTTTACAAAATAACAGTTTGAAATGCAATAGTGATTAACACCACAAAGAAAAACTGAGTAATATCTCTGTATGTCTATTAAAAGCTATACAGTTTACTAATACTGGCTACATTGTACAATACTTGTAATTAGAAGTATATAAAATTATTAACATTTTGCATTATAAACATCCCTGTGTGTATTGACAACTGGTGGCTTGTTCATGATCTGGATAAATCTTTACAACTAATACATTCTAAAGTTGAAATGTCACTAGTCACATGGTTTTAATTTTAATTGTAAGCGTGTGCACTATCAGTTTTTGCATGAATTTAATTTTGTTAAAATCCACCCAGTTTTTGATTTATTTAATTATATTGGGTTTGTTAGGCATGACTTCTTTGTTGGTTTTGTCACATTCATCTTTCTACATACCTATAGTTTATTACAAAATTTATTATTTTATGTTTTGCTTTAAAATCGTTTATGTATATTTTCTTTTCTGTTGTGTCATCTTCATTTCATTAGCCATTCCTGCTAAAATGCTCATTTTAAAATTGTTTACAAGAAAATTATCATTGTGTTACTGGTAAAATTCTCATTATGAAAGTGTTCACAATAAAATTGTCATCAGAAGGAGGTGTTACTGGTAAAATTCTCATTATGAAAGTGTTCACAATAAAATTGTCATCAGAAGGAGGTGCCTCATAGTTCAGATTTTATCATGCTACAACAACTTAATCCAGTAACCACATTATACCATTTGCATGTACATGTATCATAAAACTGCACTGTATATCTGACCACGTCTTGTTGGTCATTACTACTTTTAATACTCAATATTTTAAGAAACAAATCTGACTTGTATTGTCACTGACATTGAGATTTGATGATTGCTTGTTCGGTTAAAAAAAAAATATGAACAAATTTGCTAATTAATATAATCTTCAAAAAGTACTGTCAAAGGCTTTATACTGATAATTTACATTTGATATTTCCTCAAATTAATTAGTTCATATTTTGGTAGAAATATATGGATGACAAGTCAGATTGGTGACTTTAATGTATGTCATATAAGATTAACACATATCTGTAGATCATATAATTAAAGCTAATGCTAAATAAGCTTCCATCAAGTTAGTATCAACGAAACTGTAAATTGTTTAATTACTTTTCACATTGCTTGCCAGTTATTTGCCCACACAGCACCATTTATGCATGATTTGGATTTCTGCAATATTGTCAAATAAATCTATCGTCATTTTGATTTACTTGTAAAACAGTGAAGTACCTGCTTTGTATATATCTATCAGTAAGTAAGTGTTGCCATTGGTATTACGAGGTTCAGCATGTCTTCATTTCTCTTCATGTTCATTGTGTGTGATGTATATTGGTTGTCTATAACCAGTATCATGATCAATTGCTTGTTTTTTAAGTGCCTGGTTGTATGAATTCCTTCATCTTTGAGAACATGCAAGAGTTCCAACACCCTTTGTGCATTATGCTGAATATAAATAGAAATGTGCCAAAACATTTTCTTAAAATAATAAATGTAGTTTATCAAGTATATTTCTAAAAACAAATATTTGCATAATTTATTTACATAGAAATTAGAATGTTAAAAAGAAATACTTTATATTTAAATATATATTTTTTCTAGTAATTTCTTATCTCCTGCACCTTAACTATAACCTAAATGTTAGTGTCAACACTTGCTTGAATAACTATTCTAGAACAGTCATTACATATCTAGAACAACTGGAAAGGTTTTTGCACATATACTGTAAAGTTAATGCATTCTTACATGTATGGTGGCAAAGTTAATTGCATTAAGGCTTTAAATGTTGTAAGGTATAGATTAAAACTTAAATTTAGGTCAGTTACTGAGTATAATCTAATAAAATCCATGTACTAATTTTTCTACTTTAGCAGCAAGTAAATCATTAGTCGTAAACCTATGACTGCTTTAATAAAAACACTTTAATAATAAAGAAAAAATGCTAGTGTAGCACTTAACACTTGTAGCTAGAAAACAGCACCAAACTACATCAGTTATTCTATTTCAAAATTATAACTTTAAATGAAACATTATGCCAAGTTAAAGTTATCTGCAAAAAATGTTTGGTAGCCATGGATACATTATTTATCATATTGTGGAATAGCAGCAAGCTAATTAAATTCTAATCTGTTTCAAACTGGAAACACTTGAGTCTTTCTCAGCATGTAAATACTCTGGAAGGTAGAGGCACCTCCTTTCAAGATGGCCAGTAGCATAGACAATTCTGAAAACAGGAAATCTGACTGACACTTTACTGTTAAAGAGTAAGTCAAGAGGAAATGTGTTAGCTTTTTATTGTTGTATTGGTATATATCTGTTGTAAACAAAGACGATTACTTTTTACTGGTATCCTCATTTGTATGCAATACAGTTTGATGTTTCTTGTACATGTGGAGATAATTAGTTAAAGAGTTTATTCAACATTCCAGTATTCACTCTGTTTACCGTTAATGTTACATGTTCTAAGTTCCAAATTATACACTCAAAAATTTAAACTATTCCTTAAAATATATATGTTATTGTTTACTAAACAATTATCTGTGAAATAGATTATTCTTGTTGGGATGGAGTATTTTGGGATATTCCAATCAAAATATCAAAGCAGACTGAGTTACCACCAACGTACAGTTACTGCATCATTTGTGCTTTTATTTATCATAAAACACACATGCCAGTTGAATGTTTAGCTCATGTAATGGATTTTCTAAAATACAGTATATATATATCAGCAATAGAACACATTTAATTTAATTTTTAAATAGGATTTAATACCTAAATTTATATGGGTTGGGATTTTCCTTTATATTTTACTGTTACTGGTGGGTTGTTGACAAAGTTAGCTATACTGTAACATTTTGTCAGTTACATAATATTAATTAAGAATTTAAGTCCTTAATATACTGAAGGGAAAAAGAAATGCGGGGTCAACGTTTTAGGTGATTTAATATTATTTATTCGAATGTTTTTTTCAGTATTAATATATAAGGATAAAAACACAAATTTAATCAACAAGTTTTTTTTTTTTATTTCTTTACATTTTGATCAATAATTCATGAGTAATTGAAACCAATTTAACAGTACCCCCTAATATGTTAAAGTGAAATGGATTAACTCGTCAATATCTCATATGACCCCCTCGCTTATCTGTTAAAGCCCTGATTCTCCTGTGCATGGAGTTCATCAGAGCATTTATCCTTCTTGTGGGGATATTATCCCACTCTTCCAACAAGGCAGCCCTTAATTGGTCGAGAGTAGCGGGGGCATTCTGACACCCCCTTACTCTCCTGTCCATTTCGTCCCACAGATGTTCATTGGGAAAAATCTGGACTGTACGGAGGCTAATCGAGTGGGTTAATGTTATGATTGGCGAGAAAATCTCGACAAACTGGTTACATGGGGCTGGGCGTTATCCTGCTGGATAATTAGGTGCACCAGTGAGAGGAAAACCAATGTACAGTCAACGAGCTCACAGACCAAACTCACGCAATTGGTTTCTCACAGTTTTTGGGTGAATATGGCGATTATGATTGCCTACCGTAGTTAAAGCAGTTTCAGTGGCAGTAACTTGGTGATTACGCAGGTGGGCAAGATGAATAGCTCTGTCTTGAAAAGGCGTTTTGCACAGACAGCAACCTTTCCAGTATCTCTCAGACGACGGACAAGATGCTCTATGGTGGAAACATTCACACCAAATTGCAAAGCAACTTGTTGTTGCCTTTGACCTTGCATTAGCAATGCAATAGCCTGACCCCTCTGAACTTCCGTCAGCCGTGGCATGATTACAAGAGATTCAAATTAACTTTAAATAGTGGAAAACGATGTGTATACCTCAAGGGTATAAAGTGTTATGACACGATGTGTTAACGAACTTGTTATCTTTATTGTGCACATGCTACATGATACCTTTCACGGTTGAGTAACTTTAGACAGGATTTTGGTGCACACTGACCAAGACACTCGTCTGCCCAGTTTTCGCAATTTTAAGCCACGCAGTTAAAAAATAGCATATTATGTTATCATGCATTTCTTTTTCCCTTCAGTATATATATAAAACATTAACTCCCTTCTACTTTTATAAAATATGCTCATGACCCCCTACCAAGGTTAATATACACATGGAGTTGATACCAAAATGACCCCCACCTCATAATTTATTTATTGCCAGTGGTCACAGATCCAGTACCAGGGTAATTATAATTTATAATTTCTTTCACCAACCCGCCACCCACATAAATTGAACGGAAATTAGCCCAAACTGCAAGACAAATAAAGTAAATGATATATATACATTGTATTTTACTCCATTTTTATAGTTGTGAGGACAGGGGGGCTCCTATATAATTACCTCCGCCCCTACTTTAGGCTTCGAAAAATTGAAATAAAATGCCTAAATAATAATCTTTTCCAGTATTTACACTAAATGTAAATCACATAGCCACCTCTGTAAATCACATAGCCGCCTATATAAATCACATAGCCGCCTCCATAAATCACATAACAGCCTCTGTAAATCACATAGCCGCCTCTGTAAAACACATAGCAGCCTCTGTAAATAACATAGCAGCCTCTGTAAATCATAGCAGCCTCTGTAAATCACATAGCAGCCTCTGTAAATCACATAGCAGCCTCTGTAAATAACATAGCAGCCTCTGTAAATCACATAGCCGCCTCTGTAAATAACATAGCTGCCTCTGTAAATAACATAGCAGCCTCTGTAAATCACATAGCAGCCTCTGTAAATAACATAGCAGCCTCTGTAAATCACATAGCTGCCTCTGTAAATAACATAGCAGCCTGTAAATCACATAGCAGCCTCTGTAAATCACATAGCAGCCTCTGTAAAGCACATAACAGCCTCTATAAATCACATAGCAGCTTCTGTAAATCACATAGCAGCCTCTGTAAATAACATAGCAGCCTCTGTAAAACACATAGCAACTTCTGTAAATCACATAGCAGCCTCTGTAAATCACATAGCAGCCTCTGTAAATCACATAGCAGCTTCTGTAAATCACATAGCAGCTTCTGTAAATCACATAGCAGCCTCTGTAAAGCACATAGCAGCCTCTGTAAATCAAATAGCAGCCTCTGTAAATCACATAGCTGCCTCTGTAAATAACATAGCAGTCTCTGTAAATCACATAGCAGCCTCTGTAAATCACATAGCAGCCTCTGTAAATCACATAGCAGCCTGTAAAGCACATAGCTGCCTCTGTAAATAACATAGCAGTCTCTGTAAATCACATAGCAGCCTCTGTAAATCACATAGCAGCCTATAAATCATAGCAGCCTCTGTAAATCACATAGCAGCCTGTAAATATCGCAATATATGCAGTTTGTTTTTAAATTAATGAAATTTAATTAAATCTCTGCATTCACTTGAATTCGTATTGCATACGAGGTCGACCCCTTCCCGCTCAAAACTGTTTTTCTATTATTGTCAGTATTATGCATTCACTTGAATTCGTATTGCATACGAGGTCGACCCCTTCCTGCTCAAAACAGTTTACTATTATTGTCAGTATTATGCATTCACTTGAATTCGTATTGCATACGAGGTCGACCCCTTCCTGCTCAAAACAGTTT
>JAULBS010097870.1:0-16498 GCA_032355785.1 Symmetromphalus regularis | reverse complement strand
AGCACGTCACGTTCGGAACCACCCAACATAGAAATTAAATTACGTGACAAATAAAAAAATGAAACTAAAATGAATGAATAGTACTAATTTTATAATTATTACATTTTTAAAATAAAGGGAGTCCTTAGTCGGGGGAAGGAGGGAGGGGGGGGGCTCTGGCAGGTGGGGGAGGGTGTCAGGCAAATATCCCCCTTATAAATCCGGCCCTGGAAACGGTGATTATTCCTGGCGTTCCTACTCGCCACTAGCCCAGCCTGCATTTAAGAAATCTGTCATAACAATTCTCATACTAATTATCATACGATGGGGGTGTTCTTCAGTGTTTTGTAATATAATGTGGTTAATTTTGTTCATATTGGTTCAGATGTGTTGCTGTTGAATTCTGCCACTATGTACCACCTACACCTCAGCAAAAATAGACAAAACTGAATGCAGAACAAGTTTTTGACTCTATAGAACGAGAATGAGTGAATCCTAGGACGCAAAATATTATATATGTGCTGTCTATGATGACTGCCCAATGTGTTAGGGAGTCAGAAACTTGGTGACAGCTCTGTACTCGGTTTTGTCCCTTTTTGCTGAGTGATAGGGGGTACCTAGTAGCAGAATTCAACAGCAACACACATGATAGCACAATATGAACAAAATTAAGCACATTATATTTCAAACATCATAGACAGAACATTACCAAACACAAAAGATAGCTATTCTTTCTGGAACTAGGGCAAGCTCAAACAATTTTGAAACCCCCTCGTATATATGCTAAGTAACTTTCTTTCGGATTACAATTTATTGAAGCAAGATACACAAGTTAGGACGGAATAAAAATAAAATATATTATGACCTCTTTTGAGTTGAATACTGAAAAATCATTGACCGATCTATGTCCAGGCATCACTTACTGCAAGCGATGTACTAAAACGGTTTAGAGTACTCTTAAAATTAAAGTTATTTGGGTATATTGTGCTCGAAATTTTTTTTAAATTTCCGACACTAATTTTTAATTTCCTATTTTATCATGAATATAACATTGGGTCTAAATTTTTAAAATATAAATGAAAATTTATCAACATTGAATATTAATTTTATTCCATCTCTACCAAAACTTAGACGGCGGTTCTGTAAACTGAAAGAAAACAAATAATCGCCGTATTGTGGTTATTTTTAGATATTTTATTATTTCTTTATAAAAAATGTCAATATAAACTTATCATCTCAATGTTTAGTTAGTATATATTTTTAACGTTTGAACGAATTTCAGTCACAAAGCATTCTGTAACACCAATTAATCTGTATCTTTACCATTTAGAATTTATCTTTCAAAAACATGAAGTGTTTTGGGAAAAGAAATGCTAAATTAATGTGCAGTAAAAGTTACACAAGCATGGCTGACTGTAATCAAAATTTGGAAAGAAATACTAAATTAAAATATGCAGTAAAAGTTACAAAACCATGGCGGACTGCCATTAAGATGTGGAAAGAAATGCTAAATTAAAATATGCAGTAAATGTTATATATGCATGGCGGACTGCCGTCAAAATATGGAAAGAAATGCTAAATTAAAACATGCAGTAAACGTTATACACGTATAACAGACCGCCGTCAAAATGTAGAAAGAAATACTATTATTTATAACAGGCAGTAAAAGTTATATAAGCATGGCGGACTGCCGTCAAAATATGGAAAGAAATATTTAATTAAAATATGCAGTAAAAGTTATACATGCCGGAATGCCTTCAAAATGTGGAAAGAAATACTAAATTAAAACATGCAGTAAAAGTTATACAAGGCGGACTACCGTCAAAATGTGGGGGAAAAAAATGCTAAATTAAAACATGTAGTAAAAGTTGTAAACGCATGGCTGACTGCCGTCAAAATGTGGTCAATGGTGTCGATTTGACATGGGTATTTATGACACGAATACACGGAAAAGTTCACCACGGTGTTTAAGCAAAGTAAAAACAATCCCAACCTGTAAATTACCTGTACGCTCTGACCTGTCCTCGAAGACCCCCAGAATCCATAGAGCAAAACCTTCTGACATACCACTGGCCGGGGTTATTGTATTGGCCATTCTCTGCCACATTTCCATAAACAATCCAAGTGGTCTATACTTTATTGAAAATGTAACCATGTACTAAAATCTATCAAAATCTAATCCACTAAGATATTTATATTTTTATTAAGTGATTCTGTATCAACGATTCGGTCCCTGACTTTATTCAAAATGTATAACTGATACATGTAAATGGTATTTTAAGAATTTATTCCTATTTAGCTCAATACTTTATTAGATGACCTAGAAATTCGTTTGGGTTTCCTTTTTCTAATGAGTTCAATATAATACTATAAAAAGTTGATTTAAAAAGTAAAAATGTGTGCACAGTAGAACTCATTTTAAATGGAAGCCACATTGAAATGAATATACTCAACCAAAAAAGAAAGTATGCATGTTGAAATATTTTTGTTTCATGGAGTGGTCTCAGTAATGGTCCATTGGCAGAAAACACTTGCATGCACAACTTGTGATATTACTACAAACACACATACCTCCAAAATGGTGTGGTTATCTAATTCCAGAATTTCTGCCATGAATATCCTTTGGTTTATGAAATAAATGACTATTGATTAAAGGCAAACTTTCTTTTTTGGTTGAGTATATAAATTAAAATAATACCTGCTTAAATGTAGCTAAAAAATTACATGGAACAAAACGACATGGTATAAATTTAATGACTAAAAAAATAACCCAACAGATTTTATCACAAGCTGTTTCGGATTTTTAAAATGTGTAATTTCTTCATTTCGACAGATAACATTTAGTACATATACAAACCCATACCAGTATTTGAGGATGCCTTCAAAATTAACAACAGTTCAAATGTTAGTCTGAAGTGGAGATAGAAAACCAGGAAGCACACCTGTTTGATTGTTTAAGATATGTTAGCTGTTGATTAACACAGATCTATGTAACGCAGGTAATAATTTTACACAGAAAACTGTCGAATCGGAATGTAGTTCTGTTCCGATACGTTTTTTTAAATTTTCCTTTTAAAATATAATTTAAATGATTTTATTCAACTACATTAACCGGTCTCAGTGGCGCAGTGGGTAAACTGTTCGTCTCACGGATGGTAGGGGCTGGGATCAAATCTCAGTCGAGACATGGGTTTTTTAATTTTGATACCAACTCCAATACATTGTGAAGCTCAGTTACACCGCCTAGTGGTCCACAAATTATTTGTCTGTCTTGTCTGTGGAGATCCCTTGCTGCTAATCGGAAAGAGTAGTTTATATGGCGATAGCGGGTTTCCTCTACAGACCATGAGTCACTGTAAGCAACACTATTTAAAAAAAAAGATATCTGATAAATCAATGCAAAGATGAAAGCCACTGATTCAGTATACAAGTAGGATATTTATTGCATTATTTTACCACAAGGGATATTCTAAGCTGATAACTATTATAAAGTATGTTACAGCCGGATATACTGGTATCTAGTAACGTATCATTAACGTTAATTAGCACTTGTTTTTATAAAAGTTAATTAAAATTACGCATCCCCCCCAAAAAAAATAAAAATAAATAAATAACCACCCACCAACAACAAAAAACAACAACAACCAAGTAAAAAATATTTTGTTACTAATATACGCACAAATGAAACAACAGGAGCGGATGCATTAGTTTTGGAAAAGGATCCAAAGATATTTTTGATATTAGTAGAGTAGATGTGGGGGTAATGTACTGTTAAACAAATACTAAGTACACTAACACACATGACATTAAATAAAATTAAAAAAAAAAAAACCCCAATAAAACCCAACAACAAAACAAAAACAAACAACAACATCATTCATTGACAATAAATTTACCAAATATAAGTATTATATTATAAATATTTAAATACATTAAGAAAGAAATAGAAAAATGCTAACTATCGAAAGCGATAATAATAATATTAATTTAATGTAGAAGATTGTATTTATCAAATACTCAATGATTATGTGAATTTTAGATTTAATATTTTACATAAACCTTGTTTTACTTCAACTTTAATTTAATAGCCTTACCGTACACGTAAACTGTGGCCAGTTGCAGTCATGAAATGTTACGTGGATGGCGTTACAGCCCAAGTGCAGTCGATGGTATAATCAGGTAACATGACAATAGCCAAGAATGAAATTGATGACGATGCAGAAGTTGTTTTCCAACATCATTTGAAATACTCTAAACATACCTTAACTTCTGAGCTTTGTCCACATCTTTCAGCAATCATTATTATGCAAATTATTTCAAATGATCTTCGGAAAAACATTTAACACTGCAACGTCTTTCATGCTTAAGCGATTGTGACGTGTTCTAACTGTGACGTCATGATCATTATTTCTATGTAACCAAGTTCTCACCCATCATACGAACACTTTTACAAATATGTGGTCTAAAGAAACATTTATATTTATTATGCTAAACCAGAACCCGGCTTGTGCAGATAGTCCGTAAATTTATTTACAATTACACGTACGTAGCAAACAAATAATCATTGTCTTTGTGTTTTTATATATGCATCTAGTCACTATAGGTAAATGGTTATTTTTTTAATGTATTAAACAGGGCTCGAAACACGTCTGAGAAGTATGGTGGTACAAAAATCTATATTTGGGCCACTTTATTTTCAATTTCGGTGGCCCAAACTTGCTTTAGATAGTCAAAATATGAAATAATGTTTAATTAAATGAAAATTGTAAAAATTTTGTTTATCAAATACTGAAGTAAGAATATGTGATTGCTCCAAGTTTGATTTGAAAAACTAATACTATACTGCAAAGATATTAACATACAGAATTGAAAAAGTAAATCAATAAATAAAAAATACTAGTATATATAAAAAGAAAAAAAAACAAGGCGAAAAAACGAAAAAAACATAATAATAAAAAAAATAAAGATGTGATTCAAAACATGTTTTTAACTCATTAACCACTTAGAACCGTGTTTTGAAGTGTGGTATGATTTTATATGCGGCCGTGTTCTGACGTCTTGGTGCATTCATTTTCCATGCAGACGTCTTTTGACATGTACGGAAATAAACGACTATAACTTCGTTAATATTCGGTTAATGTCGTGATACTTTTCCGATGTTCGAGTTTGAGGTTTTAAGGAAATATCCGACTGGTTTGGACCTTTCATATAAAAGGCGGGTTATATCCGATTTTTAAAAGAACGTGTCTAAACATTTTACAAAATGTCGACCATGAACGAAAGTTGTGATTATAGTGATGGAAATTCGGTTTTTTGAGCCAGTTTAACTGGTCAATTAGAAAAAAACCCACATATAAAACGAGAGAAAAACAAACTCTGAAAACGAAACACTTGAAACGGATTTCGGGATCGTTCGGATTTGATCGCATATTTATTCGGCCGAGACGTTCCAAACGGTTAAGAACTGGGTCGCTTTATTTTATCGAGACTACAATATCCGATCTACAAAATGAGTGTTTATATTTATAAATGAAATTCGCTAACAAGATTTTATGTGGAATAAATTTATGCAATACAATTATTAGTTCGTATTATCTTTTAGAAACAAGGTGGCCCAAATCGATTTTCTGGTGCGACTAACTCCATTATTTACCAATATTAAAGTCGCCCAGACCGGTTTTGGTCGCATCTGGCAACCTGGCGACTGGCAGTTTCGAGCCCTGAGTATTATACTATTATATTTCGATGTTTGTATGTCTTTGCATTCTGTTCCTAAATTGGATTGTAATATGCATTAAAGTTTTTATCTTTATCTTTATGGAGAGGAATTGGGTTTGGATGATGCCCATGATGGTATTTGATTAGAGCTTTCCGTGTTGTGACACTGTTATCCGAATCACATGATGATTATGCTGATGTGCAACACGGCTGGGAAAGAGAGGTAAGAGACAGCCAACACCTAAACGAATTAAAATATGAAAAATTCCACTTTTTTGTTTAGAAATTCCCTTTTTTAATTAGAAATACGATATATTGCGTCAAAATGAATATGTTTTCAAAATGTCTAGGAATACCCAGGCAACTGTATTCATTTACTTTGACCTTGTGAAAATTGATGTTTTTACTGCTCCACCCCAAACTATTCCATGTCAAGGCTTTGTCGAAATATTTTTGTATTTGGAAATATTTACACTGGAGTATAACCACTCTATTTACATGGTGCTGGAACACTTGTATTACCAGAAGAACGGGTGGCAACCCAACATCTGATATAGTAGTTCTTGGCTGAGGAAATAGTCTTTATAATGTTGGAGTATGACCACTTCACTTACGTGGTACAGTACATTTTACAACCTTAGGATATAGCCACTTTTCTTAAAGCATTGTGTTATTAGTGGTACTGCACTAGCACGACTACAACAGACGTGTGTCATGCTGTTGTGGCACTTATAACTCTGGGTTGTAGCCAATGTAGTAAGTTTTTACAACATTGGAGTGTGACCATTTCATTCACATGGCGCACTAGTATATATAACGTTTGAGTTTAACAACTATCAAACGAATTGTGTTTGTAGTGGTACATCAATGATGTTACCAGAATAACGCATGCCACTTGCTGTAGTGGTCCTTGTAGATCTGATATTGGATTCTGGCCAGTATAGTAGTCTTTTCAACACTGGAGTATGACCACTTCTGCTAAGTGTTGCTTACTAGACCTGAAAACTGAGGTCAACGTTTAGATATTAGGTGCTGAAAACCGTGTCCTTCGGTATGAAATGCTTCTGGTTATAATTATGTAACTCAACCACCCTTGCGAGTGATTTGTCAGATATTTTATCTCTTAATCAACTTCCAAGACGAAGAATAAATCTTTTGAAAACTCAACCACATATCAATCGTTTGGAGCCCATTTATGCGGTAGCTAATCGTCCCAATTGTTTAGCGTTAAAAGGCGGTTTTCGTGTTTCTTTTGTGGCAAACAAAGGTCCATTTGTGGTCAAAACCTGAGGATAATTTGTTTTGTGACATCAACACCGTTCTGCTTTATTGTGTAGACGCCAGTGACGTGGGGCGGCGACGTGTGTAGTTCAGTCTGACTCCCTCCCTGACTCACAGAGCACACGAGTCTCCTCTTGTGATAGGAAACATTTTCGAAGGCTTCAACCCCTCCTGACAGGCGTTTGGATGATTCAAGCCTCACGAACGTTCACTATTAATGATTATACTTGAATGTGAAGAAACGAAGCAATGCGATTAAAGATGATAAGAAAGTTTTAAAGACATTTGAATGCAGTTGGACCGTGTTGGTTTCATCGGCTAATGCGATAAGATCGCCATGTCGTGAAATCACAGAGGGGGACCACAGGCGGCTTCTGGTGGAAATTACCCACAAACACGAAACTGACTCACGGCCATGTTATTTGAAACAATTTAAAAAACAAATGAATACAAATTCCTGGCTGAGGGTCAGAAGTGCTAAATGTATTGTGATGCTTTTAAAGTATTGGATTGAATTTTAGTTAAAAGATTTTTAAAAAATGAATGAATATATGACTATGCATTTTTAAGATATGACAATGCATTTTTAAGATATCGGTCTCTAAATTTAATTTTAAAAAGGTTTTTATAATCACAATTGCAAAATTTTGTCTAAGGTTTAGAAATGCAAAATATAATGATGGTTATGTTTTCTTTTATTGTTAAGTGTGTGTGTGTGTGTGTGTGTGTATGTGTGTGTTTGTGTATGTTTGTGTGTGTGTGTGTGGGGGAATTTGTTTGTTTCTGAAATGGGGGTCCAAATGTGATGGGTAATGAGTAATGTTCACGTCCTCCCACTCGGAAAAAGTAAAAAAAAAAAAAAAAAACCAATACCGGGGTTTCGAATCCCTTGGATCCTCTACTGCTTTTGTATTTATTTTAAAAACAAATATTAGTTTAAAGAATTTATTTTTAAAATTTGTAATTGGAGAATTTTAAAATTTAACACCCACCTTCCCCACTCCAATCTTTACTTGATATTTTTTGTGTAGAATATTCAGTTTTATCATTTTCGTCGCTAAATGTGCTTTTGCCAATTCTGATATTATTTGTAGTAATTTACGTGAAGTGGATTTCAACTCAGAAGTGAGACAGATGCTTCGAGGTCATACACATTTTAAGTAATCGGGTGAATTTATCCCCAACATATTTTATCCATGTAATGTGTTTTATTTCAGTTTTACCCTCATTAAAATTATTTTCATTTTATTGGAAAGTTATCAGATTAGGATGTTAAAGTTTAATCAATATGGATTAAATCCCTATATATTTAAAGTTTTTCGTTTTCATTTTATTATTATTATTATTATTTATATATATAGACATAAATGTTATTTTCCAAACTAGAATTTATAATTAAGTGGAACATTTCTTGTAAGAAGTTTCATGAACATTTGGCATCACTATAATTTTTCTATTATTTATAAATATTCTTCAGGAAGCCAAGAGCTTTGTACAAACACTCATGATACCATATCTTAGGCAAATATTTAATTATTCCTCATTAGTGTTTTACCAATTATAACAATAGACATACACACACACACACAAACACACACGCACGCACGGACACGCACGCACGCACACACACATAAAAACAGAAATGAATATACAAATTAAAAAATACACTAAAGCAAACAAATATGTAAATAAATGAATAAACAAATAAACAAATAGATAATTAAAAAGTAAAATATGTTGTAAAATTGAACATAAGAGCATTATTATTATTATTATTATTATTATTATTACGAAACACATTAATTAAATTTATAATTGCCGTCACTTTGTTTCTTTATTTAGTTCAGTAGTCATGGAATACAGCTTTGTTAATAATAATAATAATAATAATAACAATAATTCTGTATCATTTTCCGTTTGTTAATCTATATTAAAGTACTAAGCAGAGACAGTAATTTAAAATTTCGATATAAGATAAATACTAAAAAAAAATTCCTTTCATTTTCATGTAAAACAGAAATGAATAATGTATTAGAAAATACTATGAATATACACCGTAAGTAATCTGCTATAGAAAAACGCAATTTCGAATAGCCAGTAGCGAAAAATGAAATAATTACATTTATATTTAAATTAATATTCCTCTGTATATTACAAAAATGCATTAATAATAATACATTAAGTATTATTGAATTTAAGTCATTTTTCTATTTATTTTATAATTTTCATCTGATTTTGTAATAATTTTGATAAAAATAAATTTACCAATGTAATTATATGAAGGGATAACTATTTTGTAGTAATATTTTAGAACTATTTATTGAAAAACAAATAGTGCCGCATGTTTTAAAGACAATATACAAATTTGAAAGTTATGAATCATTCAAACATTTTTATCCGAATACATTGTCCATTAAACAACGAAATATTTCTTTTGAAAGAAATATTTTATAATTTTTAATTGTGTAAATTAACTTTTATGAATTTTAAATTAGCCACGTCAAATGGAAATAATTATTATCAAAGGAAACAACTAACGTTTTATTTTATCAAAAAAGGTATGCCATAATATAAGTTTAGAAAATTGGCAGGTTATGATAACATGATTAATTTATTTTAAAATATCATAAGAGGGGAATTTGCAAAAAACATGTTAGAAATATAAATAAGTTTATTGAAAAGGAATAATAACAAACAATAGTTCATATTAAGGTTGTTTATTAAATTTAAAGTGTTTAACTCATTTAAACAATATTTCAATAATTTATTAATGATATTTTAAAAATTTCTTGTCTTTTGTGATACTGGTATACGTGGAAATCATTCCATAATTATATTATTACATACATTTAAAATGGGTTCCAGAAAATAAAAAAAAACCATAAAATCATTTCGAATTCACTTTTTCAACAAACTGGTTATTTCATATGAGTAAGAAGTAAAATAGATAAAATTAATTAATTTAATTATTTATGTTATATTTTTCTTGGTAACATTTTACAAATAATTTATTAAAAATTATTGTTAAGGAGAAAGTAATATATCGAAGTAAACATGTAGGTGAGGTTAATTTTATTTAAATCTGTCAGCAGATTTTAGTGATTTTATCGCATGTATAATGTACAGATTATATGAAAAATCTGAGATTTTCGTCAACAAATGCGACAGGCCAAGGATTAAATTGAAAATCGTTGAAAACATTTCTTGAATTGCCATTAGGACTGTGTATCTTATAGTTTATGATTCACAAGCGATACTGCAACCAGTCACCACAGGAATAAATTACTCTGTTTAGTACATAATGAGCAGAACCAAAGCTGAGCCATAAAAGACGACATTACTATTCACAGCACGTAATTTACTAAAATGACCCGACTTCCGATGAAAACGAAAATTTTGTTTAAACTGCCTCTGTGGGTGAAAATCAATCTCGTCAACCCTTTACCATTGCTAACTATGAAGCGAAGCAACCATCTCCTTAACACCTATTCACTAAAATATCCAATATATGTGAATAGTAGCATAATCAGTTATTAAGCAGCCCTAGCCTATAACGATGTGACATATGTAAAGGAAACAAGAACGTTGTAAATCATTTCAATAAGAATGTCTCATGGCTCTAAATTCCTCATCGATTCATTGGTGTGCTACAAGCGCTCAACACTTGGGCAACAATACCACCGCCGCTTGGCCAATAACATGGCACATAGAAGAATTTCTAAATCCTGCAGATGTACAATTTGAGGAAAATTGACTTTATGACATAGTCGAGTGGGCTTTGTGTTAGATCGTTCAATGCGAATTAAGACGAAGATCGCTTTCTATGAGCTCACAACAACAGCGACTGCTCCGTACTAAAGTTATAACTACCCCCAACTCGTCTTACGGCTGCTAGCCAAAGTTTATTGGGTTCATATAATTACAATATTTATTAGAGGGAACAAACGTTCTTGTTGGTCTTTCTAGTTGATACATTCTGCAAGAAGGCAGGTTTAGAAAGATGGTCATGTTTTATTGAAAGTTAGAAAGCCACGCGTCTTGGCCCTTGCCCCTTTTGAGAAGAGCATGTTGTCTTGCTGCGTGTCACAATAACACTATATTATAGTCAAGTAACTTCTCTATAAGCTGGCAAGATCGTTTCGTTTTGCACCGAGTACTACCTTGGCGCTTTCATGGGGAATTAGTTGTCATTTTCTGCTCTATTCTCTGTATCCATAAAGGACCGAGTCTTCCATAGAGTGTCGTATACCCAATATGCGGTTCATGTATATATATCAATAAATTAAATGTATAAACGAAGACGGTATTGTTGCTCCGTATCAAGAAATTCAATTAAGAAATATCGTTCAATGAAGTATTATTTTATTTTATCTGGTTGAATGAATGATTTTAGAAGTTTTATTGGGAAATCAGATGTGATTTAATTGGGTTGTGATAAAAATAAATAGAAGATTTTAAATCTGGTAAAGTACTATTCACAGAGCATTCTGTGATCATAATCTATCAGTACCTTGTCATTAACTCAAAAATACAAAATGCTTGCAATAATAACAGAAATAAATAGAAAAACGGTAAAAATTAGTTTTATACCTACATCTTTGCTTGGAAATTTAAAACGACGCTGAATCCACATAAAGTTGTATGATAAAAGTTATGAATTAATTTCCAATATGAAACTATTACAGCTTCTAAGATAGAGCATGCTCATTCCATTTTGATTTAAAATAAGTAATTCCATTCCAGTACGGGATGATTTTTACAAACAAATTATTCTAAAAATGTCTACAAAATCCCCCACAAACATTAATAATAAATATTCTGAAGTCATCGAATAATATGAAGCATCACTAACTGAAACTGTATTAGATTCATTACTTTATTTTGAAAGGAACAAACATCGAAAGTAGTAATGTGCAGAAAGGGATCTGAGGTGGTGACGACCCCGGACATCCATTTCAGGAGGGCATCCAGTCAAAGAGTGATTTTGTTTTAAATAGGCCCTATACTTGAATATTGAGGGCATACAATTAAGGAGTTGGTCTCGGGTATTACCAAACCTCTGCACGGCACTGATCGAAAGAGAAAAACACGTTTAATTACTAGTCCACGCTTGTGCATGTGTGTGTGTGTGTTTGTGTTGTATGTCGCCAATTTCAAGATCATTTTGTTTGTGTGGCAACAATTATGTTTCAAATGGACGTCAATAGAACACTGAAAGAATAGCGTCACAATAGTCTTACGACTCTATATAGGTCTTATAGATATTTACAGATAAGACTTAGAGGCAGCATGTGAATTCTGGAGATGTTTCAAATGGACATCAAGAGAACACTAAAAGAAAAGCGTCACAATAGTTTTACGACTATATATAGATCTTATAGATCTTTACAGATAAGACACAGAGGCATCATGTCAATCCTGGAGATGTTTCAAATGTACATCAATAGAACACTTTGAAAGAATAGTGTCACAATAGTCTTACGACACCATAGAGATCTTTACAGATAAAACGAACGTTCCTACAAGAGTTGAACATTTGGGTCTACAATCACATTGAACTCTGACGAAAAGAAGATAGGTCTACGTTCAGACGCTAAATTTTTTTTTAATTTTAAGTGGGATGCTTCACGTAATATCAATATACACTACTCAAAAGAATTTAAGGATCAAAGGAAAGGTTTGATCATTTTTGTAAGTATGTCTTTTTAATCGAGATAGGGTTAGAAAACCCTCCTTTATGTTGTCATTTGGACTGTAGATATCACGTTATTATGGGACATACAATCATTGCACTTATGTTTAGAAACTTACAAATCTGTTATATTTTTGTTTATTGTTTGATGATACCTCTTCTTGGACATCTTACCTCCATAAAAATATATCAAGAAAAAGTTAATCAGAACAAGCTGTTTTAAGAACACCTTTCTTGTACAGATGCTCTTAGATCACACAATGAATGGGGAAGATAGGTAGGTGTTCAGTAAGATTTGGATTCTTGCTGTGATCGGCACACCACAATGAACCAGAAATTATACTTTACATCATGTGAACGAGTAAGTCATTCTGGTTGTGTTGAAAGTTTGTTAAGTACGAAACACATGGACATCTCTGCAGTATTGGCGTCAACGACTCTCATCTCCCACAGAGATAGACTACCTCTGTGCCATCTTGTCGGAGTCGTCACAGATCTAACAACACGGTCGTTGCACCCGCACAATAACCAATCATCTCTTGCACCAAATGTCACCTAGTTCACGCTAAAACCGTGTAACTGGCTTGCAATACTTGATTCAATATTTATATATCGGTGCATGGGAACTGGAACAGAATGGCACCAAACAGTCCAACTACAAGTGATGCAGTCTTTTCGAGTGAAAACAGACGATTATAAATTAAATTGAACATAAAAAAACCTCGAGAGACACCTGGTTCAGATAAGATTTGTCTTTTGTTGGAGAATATATGATTTTAAACACCAGAGGCGTTAAGTCGTTCTGATTAGTCAACAGGGCGTAGGTTCATATCTGTGGTATCTAAAATTGGCTTCCTTTCATTCCAAAAGGCTTTAACAAAGGAGGCGTTCACCAGGTCACCTATAAGTTTTGCGAGCAATTAATGCTGCCATAATAGTATTTATATTTCATTCAGATTCAAGTGGTAACGACAATACATGATGTGCATCGCCTTTCAGTTATATTAATACAGAAAGGTATTCGCGTACAACATGGAGTTTTTCGTAACCGCATCAATACTTAGTTGTTGCCTTACACTCTCTTGCTCTTTTTGAGAACTTAGTAAGATTTGTATCGCTTGTGTTCAATTTTTACTCGTTGGTAATATATTAATATACAAGAACTATGTAATTAAAAAAAGTAAAGTTTGTTTTATTTAACGACGCCTCTAGAGCACATTGATTTTTATCTTATCATCGGCTATTGGACGTCAATCATATGGTCTTTCTGACATATGTTTTTTAGAGGAAACCCGCTGCCGCCATGTAGGCTACTCTTTCCGATAAGCAACAAAGGGTCTTTTATATACGCTGTCCTACAAACAGAACAACACATACCACGGCCTTTGATGAACCAGTTGTGGACTACTGGTTGGAACTGAAAATAGCCTAAACTGCAAATGGGTCCACTGAGAAGGATCAATATGACGACAACTATGTAATTAGGAAACCTAAACGAGGATCAAAATAAATGACATGGTATGTTAGACTTGAGATTATAAATGTTTTCGGATTTAAAATACAAAACTCGCGGCAAGTAGGTACTTACATTAAATCTCAGTCAAGACATCGATATTGACTCCAACTTTAATCTCGATGCCGACTTCAACTCACAGCGAGTGCTTCACAAAGTTGAATGGGTAGGTGTTGGCTGTAGTGCTAGCTATATTAGAGACACTACGGTAACTATTATTGCAGATGCCTATGACGTAGTTTCCACTCAGCACTTATATCATGGCCGCTTGACACTAAAGTCTCGAAATAAACCAACTGTTTTAAACTTGCTGTCTTATGCTTAATGTTAAGTAATAACATATCAAATATGGTGTCAGATGTGGAATAACACCGACCTGTGGTCCACAACTAGTTTATCAAAGGCAGTGATATGTGTTGTCCTGTCTGTAGGAAAGCGCATATAAAAGATCCCTTGCTGCTAATCGGAAATGGTAGTATATGCAGCGATAGTGGGTTTCCTATAAATACCACAAGTCTCAAAACATATGTCTGATATATAATAGCCGCTGAATAAACAATGTGCTGGGATGTCATTAAACAACAAATCATTTCCTTTAAAAAGCAAAATACATTGTCTTTGGTTCCAGGACTGTATTTTGTATGATTGTATATATCAGTATGAATGGTCGGCTGTCGTAAATAATTGTCCCAATCACTATAATGGTATCGGCCAATCGTTTATAAGTTCTGGCGCGTTTAGCGGAAAAGGGCCATGACGATGTAACGCCAGATAGCCAATATCTTACAAACATACAAACATTTATCAAGCAAATCTGGCAATAATACCAATTAGAAATGGCGATTTATCATATTTCTTAAACGGTTACTGACGTGAAAAACGGCTAAACAATTATCATAATACATCATTTAGCCGCTGTATTAAAAGCTGTATTAGTTCGGTCTTCAGAAAGCTGATATCACATGAAAGGACTTTGATGTCCCGATTTGTTTTGTCCATAGAAGGATTTTTCTGGTGGGAAATGTTTGACCTCTTTGTGTGCTATTCTTTGTATTAATCCGTAAATACACAGAACCTTTGACATTGTGCTTTTTTGTCAATCGTTTGTAATTGTCCAATATATGATTGTATCTTGAAATAATTGCAAAATGTCCTGTCTTTTCAGAGGGTCTACAAACGGGGACGCTTTAGTCAAAGGGAGTGAGACGTAGCCCAACTATAGAGCGTCAGGTTGAGGTACGATGGCTCATTGGATCAGTCCTTTTCAATGAGCCGATTGGACTATTTCACATTCCAGCCAATGGTCCACAGCTGGAGTAACAAAATCGTTGTATGTGTTGTCCTGTCTCTGGGAAAGCGCATATAAAAAAGCCCTTGCTTCTATTCACAAAGAGGTGGATGCTGGTTTTCTTTAAAGACCATGAACCGCTATCACTGTATGTTTGACAGGTAATGTGTGCTGAATAAGCAATAAAATCAAACAAAACCTGTCTTTATTAGTCAAATGGAGTAGGTCAAGCTCTTGCAGTGTTGTAGCCAAAGGATGAAAACAGACTAGGCAAATCTGAAGAGAGCCCCACTATAGATCGAAATAAAACTTATTTAAAAAGTAGATTCATTCTGTTTTATAAGCATTGTCTTAAAAAACAAACGAGGCAGTTGCCTACATGGGTTGTAGGACCCAGCTTTTTCAGAGGAACGATTGAGACATTTTCTGTTCTTGACATTGACTCATAAATGATTGATTTATATTAAATGTTCTGGTACGTTCTAGATTGCATCTTTTCTGTTTTCAGAAAGAAAAAGGTATCTACCCAACTGCTGGTTTCTTATGTAGCCCATATATCACAACTGCAATTTATCTGACGCATAATAGCCACTGAATAAATAGTGTGATGAGGTTGCATTGCAGTCACTTCTTTTCTTTCTTTAAGACAGTCAGAATAAAAAATGCATTTCAAAGTATCTTATGCAGGCTATGATGTTCATTCTGTAGTAGTACGAAAATACTACAACCATGCAATACTTCTTTTAATAATTTAAGTTCTGAGCGTTGATGGATATGGTTGCTAATTGTTGTTCAGCATAACCCCCTCTGAAGTCGAGACATTTCTGCCAACCAATCTGATTCGACTGCATCCTCCTTGCGTTGAAGCCTTCATCCTGTTTGTATAAAACGTCATCAACAGCAGGCATAATGTCATTATTGATGTGCATAATGCCTGTCATACAGTTCTTACTTCATATTTGGGAAAAGATGGAACTATGATGGTGCCACATCTGATGAATATGAAGAATGTTTAATATATATATAT
>JAULBS010097859.1:0-16499 GCA_032355785.1 Symmetromphalus regularis | reverse complement strand
ATGATTGACGTCCAATAGCCGATGATAAGATAAAAATCAATGTGCTCTAGAGGCGTCGTTAAATAAAACAAAACTTTGCTTTGCTTTTCTTTACTTTAAAATGAACTCTTTAACTTCAGTGACTTTTTTAAATTTTTATTTCACTGGAGCAGTGATGGACAAAGCCTTAAAAGACTGCTGCCAAAAACATTTACGCTCAATTCCATTTAAACAGTGAACGAAGTTAACCTCTCGACACTAAACGCGGTGGAAGTATATCACAATGCAATAAATATTATCATTATGTAACTGCAGACATACGATAGCTCATTAAAAAACGCTGGACAATACTACAGCTAATAATATTAACTTTTATTCAAGGGTAGCTGTGCGGAAATGTTAATTTGCGATTCATATCTAATACACAGTTGTGAATGAAGACACCTCCATTCACAAAAGATCAAAATCAGGACGTGTTTGTTTCGTGTCGATTTCTCACTGGTAGAGTGATCGGCTGAGGTGCAGAGGCTCACGGGATCAGTCCCCTCTCAGTGGTTCCATTGCACTATTTCCCGTTCAGACGCAGGATTTCTAAACGTTGTGTGTGTGTCGGGGGCGGGGTGGGGAGAGAGGTATCAAAATGTTATAGGTGAATAGGATGGGGGGGGGGGGAATGGTTAATTTTCACATCCTTCCCCTCTGGATCCACTACTACCGTACCACGACTAGTATAATACAAAATATCTGTCTTTGGGAAAAGTTTGGAATATGCAGCTTCTAGATCAACTACTTGTATTTATCAGTAAGAAAACAGTGTGACATGAAAGTGTACGGTCCAGGGCCGATTTTAAGTCAATTGGACCAATTGCTGCCAATATATCTCCGCGCCCACGAGGGCCCGCGGTATGGTAATCTACTCTAGTCTTGTAAAGTAAAACTGCCTTCTAACAAAGCAAAACTTGTAAAGTCTTGTCAGAAACTAAGTTACAACCTAATGTTTGTCATTTCACTGAAACAGACCTTGGCTGTGTATGACCGGCCTCCGTGGAGCAGTGGTTAAGCTGTCGGACTCAAAGCTGATAGGTATTGAGATCAAACATCAGTCGAGGCATGGGATTTTTAATCTCAGTATCGGCTCCAACCACTATAGTGAGTGCTCCGCAAAGCTCATTGGGTAGGTGTATACCACCTACACAGACCAGTGGTCCACAACTGGTTTATCAAAGACTGTGGTATGTGCTATTCTGTCTGTGGGATAGTGCATATAAAAAAAACCTTGCTGCTTATCGGAAAGAGTAGCCCATGTGGCGGCAGCGAGTTTCATCTAAAACAAATATGTCAGAATTACCATATGACTGACGTCCAATAGCCGATGACGAGATAAAAAAAAATCAATGTGCTCTAGAGGCGTCGTTAAATAAAACAAACTTGACTTTACACGCTTGTCAGGCAGTCCATAAAGGTATTAAATAACATCTGCATACAAAAGACCCCTTGCTGCTTATCGGAAAGAGTAGCCCATGTGGCGGCAGCGGGTTTCATCTAAAACAAATATATCAAAATTACCAAATGTTTGACATCCAATAGCCAGTGATTAACAAATCAATGTCCTCTAGAGGTGTTGTTAAAAAAAAAACCAAAAAACCCCAAAACCCCAACCAATTAGATTATCTTAGAGTGAGCATAGAAGAAGAAGTGGAAGAAGAAATAGAAGTGGAAGAAGAAATAGAAGAAGAAAAAAGGAGAAAAATTGCAGTTGAAGGCGAGACATTGCCTTAAAATGGGATGAAGATGTTTTTTATTTAATATATTAAATATGACGTTAATTTCACAAGCAACTGGTGATTGCGACGTGCGAGTCTTCGATAAGACGCGAACGTAACGTAAGTTAAGACTTCACAGCCTATTCAATTATATTAACGTCATTACAGTGCCGACGTAAATGAAACCAAAGGTCGCCGCAGTGCACATATTGTACTCAACAGACGATGCCAGTTGTAAAATTAAATTATCAAAATATTACCAACGTAACAGCTGTATATAGATTGTCTGAGTGAATATGTATGTGTGTATGTATGTATGTATGTATGTATGTATGTATGTATGTATGTATGTATGTATGTATGTATGTATGTATGTATGTATATATGTATATATGTAAGTGTGTATGTATGTATGTACGTATGTATGTATGTATGTATGTATGTATTTGGACAGGGGGGTGCTCCCTCTCCCATTTTTTCCAGGAATAAATTTTCGCCCTTGTCAACTAATGAAATTTCGTATAAAATGATGTTTGAAATCTACATCACATAAATCATATGATTAACAAGTTTAAAAAGACAAGTAAAAATATATATTTTAAGCAGATTTAATCCCATTACACGTATAACAATTAAACAATATGATCATCATGTAGTATTTGTTTATATCTTAACTGTTCAGATTTTAATTAAAATATTTATTAAATTATTTTTTATATTGTTATTTTTTGCATGTTATTTTTAACGTTCTCTTCACTGCTTCAGTTTGAAAAACCCGCAGCTGTGTTCAGAAAACAAAGACAATTCAATCACCGAAATCAACAATTATTTCATTTATCGGAGTGCGCCATTTTGTTGTCAAATACCACGTGCTGTGACCACGTGTTGCCCGTGTAGCGTTCAAGTACAGCGCGCTCAATGTACACTTATTACAGCTACAGAAATAATTGGATTAAATCTGCCATATTAAGCCATGAACATGTTTTATTGTTCTTTCTGAAATGGACAACTGTTGCCACGTACTCAAAGCGATGTAGGTTTGAAACACTCAGTGGAACAATGTTTCAAGCGCTCGCAATTATCTTTTCATAAAAGGTACCGAATGGATTCATAATGTGTTTGATACACATACTTACAACGGCTGCTAACATATGTTATATTCGTTGTCAGGACCATGTTATTGATATTGATTTTGAAGAATAAAAATAGAAAAACACTATCAATTAAATGAGTTAGTAACAGCGGACCTTTTTTTCACTATATTATATTACATATATCTATGGGCTGTTTCGTGTTCGAGCTAGCGGTCCACAACTGATTTATCAAGCCATGGTGTGTGATCTCCTATGTGGTTCAGTGCATATAAAAGACTCCTTACTGCTAAACAGAAAGTTTTACGTTAAAAAATCATTACTTTCTAATAACACTTTTTGTGAATTAAACAATTGTTTCCATTTTAGAGAGTTTGGCCTGGGGCGAAGATATTTATCTATATAAATTACCTTTCATTGTCAAAATCAACCTCACAACGTCATAGGTCAATCGAATCCGTGGAACCCTTGACAAATATAGTTCATAAAAACCCGGGTTGCTTACTGCATCATCTATACGAAAAACATTTTGATGATATCACGCTTAAAAATATTATCCAATCAGATCGCTCGTTTTATAAGCCAAATCGGCAACTGTCATGTGCTTGTGGAAAATACTCCAATACTTCGTGAAATTGCTTTTTAAATGTGAAACTATCATTGAATATAAAGCGCCTGTTCGTCTTTTTTAACAATTCCTTACAAAGAAGGCAACTGTCATTTGTTTAAATTTTGGTAATACCTTTGGAACTGACGTTTCTGATAACCGCTGTATTTCCGTTCTTTTTTTTCCATTCTTGATTCATTATTTACATCGATAAGGTGAAGGCCGATGCTCTGAAAGCCGAATTGTGATCTTCTTATGATGCGAAGCATCCAATCAAAAACTGTTTTCTCGGCCCGGGTTTTATGAACTATATTTGTTACGGGTCCCACAGCTTGAGGATGTGTCAAAATAAGACCATAGTGATTGGTGTTAGTAGGAGAAACAAAACCTGCTGCCGCCACAATAATGTGACTACTCTATCGATAAGTAACACGAGACATTTTATATGCACTATCCCACAGACAGGACAGGACATACCACTGCCTTTAATTAACCAGTTGCGGACCACTTGTTAGTATAAGTGGGGTACACATAACCACTGAGCCTTGAGGAGCACTCATTCTGGGTTGGGGCGATACTGAGATTTAAAAAACCATGCCACGACTGAGATTTGATCCCAATACCTACCATCCGTGAATCCGATACCATAACCATTGAACCACCAGGGCCCACATTCCGTTTTTTCTTCTTCAATTCTCGACTGTAAATCCTTCCATTTAATTATTTTAGTCTATCCGTGTACTTAACAAAACCAATCGAACGCACTCCTTCCTTAAATAAACCTTCGGTCCTTGGCTCCAGGTAAAATAACGAGCGTCTACTAAAATATTTATTGTAATCAATTTATTGGAAGCGAGGATGAAGACATATTAAAGTTGAGTATTGTACTTTGTAGCAGTAATATACCTGTGATCAAAGGTGAACGACATTATGGTGTAATCAATTTTCGCTAATGACTCATTTGTTGTTTAATAGACTCTGAAACTGTCCGCCGATATATACATGCAGTGTAATGATCTGTGGTTATTGACCATGGGATGTACTAATAGGCGTTCAAACTGGAGACGATACTCTTTAAAAAAAGGAATAAACAACAGCATGAAAGCAGCCACTGAAAAAAAAATTGTATTTTTTTAACGATACCATTAGAACACATTGATTTATTAATCATTCGCTATAGGTTGTCAAACATGATAATTTTAACACAGTCTTCAAAGTAAATCCACAAAAAAATTCATAAATGGCTAGGGATCTTTAACAAAAAAGTAAAGTTTGTTTTATTTAACGACGCCTCTAGAGCATATTTATTTTTATTTTATCATCGGCTATTGGACATATTTCTTTAGAGGAAACAGCACTTTCCCACAGACAGTACAGCACATATCACGACCTTTGATAAACCAATTGTGGACCACTGGGTGGAATGGAAAATAGCTCAAACTGAAATGGGTATACTATATGCACTTTACCACAGACGATACATCTGTAACCAAACACATACCCAAGACTAAAGAATAATTCTTAATTAATTATTTATTTAATCTTTAGTTTTAATTATCTGCTTGGTTACACACCACATACCATGGGTTTTTGATATACCAGTCTTAGGGCACTGGTGGTGACGAGAAAAAATTAATCAGAGAATGAGTTCACAGTGGGGTTTGATCCTATAGAACTTAGCACCTCGGGCAAATGCAGTTATGCAGGTAACGATACTCGTGTTCTCAGTTGTCACAACAAAAGAGGGAGATATTGATGAAAAAAAAGATGTTTACTAGTTTGATGGTTTGATGTTCGAGACCATTTAGGGGTCGTGCACAATGTCGACGTTTACCTGTTCCAGTGGAGTAGCAAGTGTTCCTATCGCCCGGGGTATGGGAGGAAAGGGGGGTCAGAAGGGGAAGAACACTTTTGCACCCCTACCTTCATAACGTCATTATACACCAGAAATTTGCACCCCTTCACTCTTGCGCCCGGGGGCGATTGCGCCTTATTGCCACCCCCACTTATTACTCCTCTGAACAACAAATACAAGGGTGAAGGGGTTATTTATTTATTTAATGACCCCCATCACAAAATTAAACATCCTCTATTGGGTGATTTTCATTTTAAAAGATGTCAATTAATTCCTCTGCTAATCAACATTACACGCAAACAAAAATGGTTAGATTGGGGTGGGATAAAAGGGGAGCCTCTAAGATCCAGTATAGGCGAGCGGCAAACACCACCTAGCACGCCGACTTAATGCACCCCCCCCCCTCCTACACACACTTCAGACATCATTGAAAAGGGCATTTGTTCTCCGTCAACTTTAGGGATGATGTGATGACAAGTGGTGCAGTTGCTGTATAATGATAGTGACAGATGTAGAGAAAGTTGTATATATTTCTAAAACTATTAAAGCTACAGCTTTCAAACCTTGCATGATTAATACCAGGTATGTGATTCTTCTTTACACCAAAATATGTTAACCTTGTTCAAGGTCAAGGTCACACAATTTGAAGTCAAAGTAAACATACTGTCAAAATTCACCTTATATTGTTTCTAAAAGCATCACAAATATATGAGTCAGAAGCAAACATTTGTCACTGGACATTACGTTTCTATAGGGTTTTCGAAAAAAATAATTAGCAGTTTCGTAATTATTTTGGTTTCTATAGGAACCACACTGAAGTTAACACAGTGCCAAAATTAACAATTTCCCTAAAATACGTTTTTTTTGTTAAATAACTTTCAAAATACTCTTGATGTTGTTTATATTTTTATGTGTAGTGATACCTAATTATGTTTTAAAAACGTGGTAACATAAAAAAAATTCTTGTCAAGGTCACTATATTTGAGATCAAATATAAATTGTCATTTATACTTTAGAAATTTTCCAAGAAGAGTTTTATTTTTGAAGTCTGAATCTAACCTCGTTTAGTACACACACTGACATCATACACCATTCGAAAGCTTATTGTTTCCCTGTCCAAAATGAGGTCTGGTGAAAAAATGTCAAGAGGTGCAATTACTAGATATTGGAGGTCAAAGGTTAGTGAGTGCAAAATGATTATTTCCTTTGACAGATGTAGGTAATTTGGTAGATATTTTAAAAACTATTAAAGCTAAAGCGTTCATGGTTAATACCAGATATGTGGTATTTCCTTGTACCTAAATATGTTGACAATGTTCAAGGTCAAGGTCACATATTTTGAAGTCAAAGTAAAAATATTGTCAAAATTCGGAAATTCATCGTATATCATTTCTCACAGCATCAAAAATATATGAAATGGAAGCATGATTTTGTCACTGAACATTACGTATCTAATGGGCTTTTGAAAAAAAACCTACATAATTTGGAGTTTCATAATTGTTTTAGTTTCTATAGAAACTAAGCTAAAGTTAAGTGAGTTCCAAAATTAACAATTTCTCTAAAATACGTTTTTTGTTCAATAACTTTTAAAATACCCTTGATGTAGTTTATATTTTTATGTGTGGTGATGCTTAATTGTGTTTTGAAAACGTGGTAACATAAAAACAATTCTAGTCAAGGTCAAAGGTCATTACATTTGAGGTCAAATATAAATTGTCAGTTATACTTTAGAAATTTGCCAAGAAGTGTTTTATATTTGAAGTCTAGATCTAACCTCACTTAGTACACACACTCAAATGATACACCATTCGAAAACTTATTGTTTCCCTGTCCAAATAAGGTATGGTGAAAACATGTCAAGTGGTGCAGTTACAAGACATTTGGGTTTAAAGGTCACCAATCTCTTCAAGAGTTATTTTTGTTTCTCGTGTTTAGTAATGTGAACCTAAATCTCATAGACACTATTCCACAATTCTTGCTAGTAAGCAATTCATTTGGGCTGTATGAATCCTAACCCTGATCTATGATGCATTAAATGCTCCGAAACTGTCATCCTTTATTGCATGGTGTGAGAGGAGTGAAGAGTCACGCAATATTACCAGTGGTATTGAAAACACGGACAGATGCACAACATGCTTACGCATCAGACCCAGAGAGCACCAATTGCATACAAACATTTGGTAATACACTAACTCAACATGTATTGCCACAAATGGAATAATTCCAGCAATTGGGCCATTGCCGTCACCAAAATTCAAGTTCCAGGATCAGTTAGTACAACCTCTACTGATCCTTCAACTGACCCTCAGATTTATCAATTATAGGAAGGAGAGCGGGATGTAGCTCAAATGGTAGAGTGTCCGCCAATGAAGCCGTCGGTCGTCGGATCGATCCTTCTCAGTGGACCTATTTGCAGTTTGGGCTATTTTCCGTTCCAGCCAGTGGTATGTGCTGTTCTGTCTGTAGGACGGTGCATATAAAATACTTCTTGCTGCTTATCGGAAAGAGTAACTTATGTGGCGGCAGCGGGTTTCTTCTAAATACATATGTCAGAATGACCATATGATTGACGTCCAATAGCGAATGATGAGATAAAAACCAATGTGTTCTAGAGGCGTGGCTAATTAAAACAATGCATTTAATGAACTTTGTAATGTAGGGGATAAATAAAGGATATATGTACCCACATGCATGGGAGAGTGGGTTTAGAAACAAAAGATATGCTTAGAATGAATGGGGTTAAAAAAAATATATTTTTAAGTATGTATTTTTTAGAAGCGCTCATACCCAAAATGCTAATTTATCGTAATAAAAACAAGAGAAAAAACACTGATTGTTTAAAAGAATATGGCATTTTATTATTGTGAGTTGCACACATACAATATACGAGTTTGTTACAAAGCCAGAAGTAATGGAACACATATAATGAAATCCTCGAGTATTCAGTCAGATTCAACACGAGAGTACCAGCCAGAAGGATGTTTAGCTTCATTTATCCAATAGCTCGTCTCCTTATTATTTTAAATTTTCATACATTCACGCTGATTGGTCAGCTGTACAAAGTCGATGTAACAACAAATCCATGAATGAAAATCTGGATCTGCTATTGGATAAAAACGTCGCGTGATCGAGACGAGAAAATGTATCAACCAATCATCTTGAAATGACGTTTCTCAATGGATGAGCCCTCGACGTCAATACTTCTCGGTGATTGGTGGGATACAAATCCTTGTTTATCACGTGACTGATATAAAACATCCGGTTATTCTTTCGTGACACTATGATAAAATAATCAAATTACGTCATTAAAATTTTGAGAATAGCATCTTCTTATAACCTCGAAATGTTAATAAATAATGTAATACAAGACGCAACCAATAATGTATTCAGTTGATAAATAATAAGATCAACCGAAAACTCAACATATTCTGTATCGTATCTTTACACGAGACAGAGTCTAAAGGATATTAATAAGATAAAAAGAAAAGACTAAATTTTATGAAGCATGGTTTCGTTACGATAATACATGTGTATTAATACTTGAATTTTGTATTTAATTTAATACTCTTAATAGACTGGCCAATTACATGTTTGACCATTTTAACAATATTCACAGGTAAAAAATGTACTGTTTTTTAAAACAGATATACATTTCTTTAAATAACACAGCGTTAGAATTTGTTAATGCGGTGGGATACAG
Source organism: Symmetromphalus regularis (assembly GCA_032355785.1). NCBI lineage: Eukaryota > Metazoa > Mollusca > Gastropoda > Neomphalida > Neomphalidae > Symmetromphalus > Symmetromphalus regularis. Next base: position 7,504 of record JAULBS010097859.1, on the reverse strand, counting down.
AACTTGAGTTTATTCAATGCAATTTGAACAAGTAATATTAATTTAGCAATTACACAAATTAAACCATCGAAAATAGAACAACCAATTATAAAAATGAAATATTTTACAAAACCCTAAACAAGACACAGAAACAATTGTTTAAAAATATTTGTAAATAGAATTGATTAAAACTGTTCCAACATTACAATTTAGGGATAAATTATATTAAAAATATAATATAAATAAATGTAAATAAAATTTGAAAAGTCAATCTCACTGATATTTTCCTTTTAGAATAAACATAGAAAATTCAGTTATTCACAAACTATTGACAATGGATATTTCAATTTAAATTACTGTAATATATATAACAATGTTTTATATATAAACGTACCACGTAGTTCACTGGCCTTATTTGAAATGACTTACAGAAATCGACATGGGTCCTAACCGCTAAATATACAAAAAGGAAACAATATAAGAAATATTAAAAATAACAGGTGTTAGTTCTACTGTAATACATGAAGATGTTGAGAAATTGTTTTTCATTACAAATACATAATAAAAGGGATATATCCAGCATTTTGCTCCAGGGTCCTATGGCTGAATCGATTGGGGAGATTAACGCGATTTTAGTCATAATTGGGAAGATTTTTTCACGCCGCTGAATTTATGTAACTGTAATAATATATTTATTAACCAATTTGGGAATTTATAGTCCAGAAATTGGGAATTTTCAGTCCCATTTGCCTTTGCTCCGGGATAATGTTCAGAACCATATAAAGCCTGGATACATAACTGAATAATGTCAATAATTTAAACTGTTAGGTTTTATAATCACATAGCCCGGACAGTAAAAACGGAATATTCTATGAAAGAAAAAATGTCCTGTCATTTAAAGTTTGAGAAATTGACATTAGCTTGATTTCGAATCACATTTCACAGTGGATTACAAGAACACATGTTTATTTATTTTTCTGTTAATTATGGTATTCTTAATTGTTTTTAATTACAAATACATAACAATGTCAATACTTTTAACTGTTAGGTTTTATAATCACATAGCCCTGACAGTAAAAAACGAGATATTCTATAAAAGAAAAAAATGTCCTGTCATTTAAAATTTGAGAAATTGACATTATCTTGATTTCGAATCACATTTCACAGTGTATTACAAGAACTCATGATTTAACTATTTTTTCTGTTAGTTCCTGTTCTTCTTAAAAAAGCAACTGATTACAAAGTTAAGGTTAGGGTTAATATGAGATAAACAGAGTAAAACAGATTATTATGCATGAAGGACAGTACATACCACTCATTTGCATACTGAGAAATTGAAATTCATACCAATATTGTTGGTCTTAAATTTCACCAAAGCATTCACGTTTACATAATGCTTCTTTATATGTATGCCATTTTAAGATAAAACACGGTTCAAAGATGGAACAAAATATTGGACAATGTTCAAAATATTTAAAAATGGAACTTATTGAGCAAATATGAATAATACTAAAGCTGAAATTAACATTTCAATAAAGTAAAAATATATTACAATGATACTTGGAACCTACACATTAAAACAAGGAAGTGCAATTGAATAATGCCAAAACATATATTATGTATAATATACACAATATATAAACATTATTATACGTTTTCTTATAATTATTGTATATTTCGTACGGTAACAAAAAAATGACAAGTTTAAAATAGTACAACTTTTTTATATTTCCAAAACTGTTTACCAACTTATCCTAATATTTTTAGAAGTAAAGTTATCGTTATAAATGAGCTGTTTGTTGTCATCAGGCCCGGACAGAGGGGGGGGGGGAGGTGCCAGGTGAGCCAGCTGGCATAGGTCTGCGATTTTGAGGGGGCATACTTCCCTTAGTATTTATCAATGATTACAAAAATACTTGATGGCCTGGGCCTATTACCAGCTTTGCACTGGCCCGGTATATTATATATGTCATTGTATATTAACGTTTTCTTGTTCTTCTGCGGACATTCACAGACCACGACATTGACTCATTCTAAACATGTACAGATTATGTTAACAAAAGCTGTGCTTTTCTATATGACATTTGTATTTTATAATAGCCATCCTTCTAAGTGATCTGAAAGAAATCTTGAACGCTGTAGAACAAGAAGATCTGTGGAGTCGAGATCATGTCAATACTATTATCACGAAACCACAACATCTGGCAAGAATTAGGCAGCGATGTTTGGCAAGATGAAATGGTTACACTTTTTTACCATTGCTCATTTCCAACAACTAAATGGACTCATTGTTCTTTAAGCAAAGCAGTTCATTCAAAAATAATCAATTTTTGTTCCATCCTTGAGAAGAAAAAAAAACGAAAAACAAACAAAAACGAGACAGTAGTACATTAATGTTGGTAACAATACTAAAACATAAAAAAATAAATCATTAATTAAAAAAAATCTCTCTTCATGGCAAAATGTGGCATATGGTAACTAGACCTTATGTTTAGTTACAGGACGAGTGCTGCGTACAATATGACAACTGCTGAAATGTATGACAGATATCTACAATTTGCTATATATCTTTCGTGTTATATATAAAATTTCCTAGCACTTTTCAATATAAAATATTAACAGGGAATTATGCTACTCTTAAGATAATCAAATCTAAGACAGGTCGGGGATAGAAACTCACTTGAATAATAAAATAAAGTGAGCAGACATTTGTGCTAACGAGACTCAAAGGATCACACGTTTAAAATCGGGATGGGAAATAGATACGAAGTGATAAAACACTATATATACAGAAAGAGATCACCTTTATAAAACGGAACATGTACAATTAGGCATTTCTATCTTATTTACATCTACGGGTAAATATACATACAACTTCATCAGCTGGCTTGTACTAAAGGGAACCAGTCACGAATAATCGACTCCAAAGTTACAGCCTCCAGTACGTATCTTCTATTACGTCATATGCTAAATATAATCGACGCCAAAGTTATAGCCTCTAGTACGTATCTACTATGACGTCATAAACTATGCATATGTTTTTTTTTACGTGACCATATCTAATTATGGTTTTAGACACGCCCCTTTTCTTTCGGTCTTCAGTAGGAATAATTCCAAAAATACGAGAAATTATCCAAAGTTGCAGTATTACGTCATTAATTTAATGACTTCAACAAACGTCTTATGATAAATAAATATTTCAAGAAGTCGAAAAAAAATTCAAATGATTATAATAATAATAATGATAATAATAAAAAATATATATAATATCAATAATTAAAATAAATAAATAAAAGTAATAATAGTAATAAAAAATCATTATCTAGCATAAAGTATTTATTAAATTGTTAAATTACGTGAATTTTGTTCTTACGAAAATATCGCTACAAAACCGTATCTAAATGATTTGTTTATATACGTAATATAACCGAAACATTTGGAAAGAAAATTAGGCGACTGGCTCCCTTTAATTGTTATACGTTGGTGTTAACACATACTTATAACTATTTAAAATGAGCAAATTACGAGTTACCTGAATAACGCAACACGCTTGTAATGTAATCAAGGTGAAAAAATGACAGGTATATTTGAAATTAACTACATGGCGTCATCTAGAAGAAAAAAAAACAATAACACACTATACACGATAAATTGAGCAATTCGTTCTCTCTTCTACATGGCAAGATTATGAAAACCAGTTTTCTTTATAGTTGCTTTTGTTATTACATATAATTAACTATAATAGGGCAGTGTTCAGTAAATTTTTTAGCGAGCGTTGGAGAGCGATTACATTCGATAAAACATTCGTTAAGCCCCCAAAACAAAGCTGGCAAAAATGTTACTGAACATGGATAGGGGTTAATGAAGTAAGTTCATTTTTATTTAGGAAATGGGGATTGGTAGGTTAGACTGAAAGGGTAGGGGGTATCTGGTGAAGAATTTGGGATTTTTTTAGGCACGATGACGTGAATTTCGATGTCATTTTTCCATCCCACAAATATTTTTTCTCTTGGAGTAAAATAGACAAAATTCGAGTCTAAGTTTAATGGTATTAAAACCTTCAAGAACCAAAAAATAACGGATTTAATAACTTTTAAATGCATTCAAATTTTAGTTGTGTTCAAACCAAATTATTTGTAATCAAAAAAATAAATAAACGTAAATTAGAAGTATTTAATTTGATACTGGCTTTGTGAGCCTCAGAGTCAGACTCTCAAGCTGATGACAGTGGTTCAAAACCCACTGAAGGCTGGCTCACTTTTGACAAAATGTCAAAATAACTAAAATGTTTGACATCCAGTATGCGATGAATAATAAATCAATGTGCTCTAGTGGTGTCGTTAAACAAACACACAAAAATAAGAACTGTATTTTGTTTCACACCTCAACAATAGGTATTCGCAACAATCGGTCTCTACAGGATTTTTATAAATCGCGAAATCTGAAAATTAGATTAGCTTCAGGGTTTAGACTTTAGATCAAAATACATGTATATCGATATAAAGTATATTTCCGAAAAGGGGAGAATGGGAGGAATCTGAAGATATTATAATGTCATATACTAAACCAAAAAAGAAAGTATGCATATTGAATTACTGAATATATTTTAATGTGCCATTTCGCCATAATCATTGGCAAACACGTGCGCAACTTGTGACATTACTGCACAAACACGTACATGCATGCACACACGCACGCATGCACACGCGCACATTCGCACCTCCTCCTAAATGGTGTGGTTTATCTAATTCCGAGAATTTCAGCCATGAATGTCGTGAAATAAATGACTGTTGATTACATGCATACTTTCTTTTTTGATTGAGTATATAATACTATATTACAATGTAACGCTTTCAAAACATTGCGAGTTAGTTTTGAAAGTTAACAGATTGGGGAGTTAAGTGTCAGGTTGAGAGTATGGGATGGTGTAGAGGTATCGACAAACTCCCACAAACACAAAACAAACAGTAATAAAAACTAATCAACAAAAAAATATTTAACCCTTTCACACCTTTATAAACTGGCCGGAACATAATTATGCATTTAGACATTTAGGGGCAAGATGGTTAATTAAAAAATATGCTAAATATACATATGACAAGATAGTGTAACAACAAAAACAGCTAAAACAAACAAAACTACTTTTGTCTGGCTTTTAAATGGATTATCGTTAACATACTGAAATAACGAATGGAATGGCACTTATACTCCACCATACACCAATCAGAGAAACGTTTTATATGGAGCTAGATTATGACAATGCTGGGCTTCCGTAGATAACGGAATCAAAAGTCCGTTGTGATAAATGGATATGATAAATAAATATTGCACACAACACGCATTTTGATTCCTTTTCAATTCTGAAATAAACGTTTTAACACTGATCATTTTACTAGTTCTATTTCTCAAATGAGAATTAACATTGTTCTGTTGAGCAGTGAAAAACGGATCTATTTCTCAATCAGCACTTGAAACTGACGATGTTCTACGATTGTAATTAACATTTGACCTATTTCTGTCACAAATTTAAATTGACATTGTTCTTTGTGAGCAATAAAATACTGACTCCTTTCTCTGTCAGAAATGGAAATTGACATTGTTCTATGTCAGAAATAAAACACTGACATTTTTCTCTGTATGAAAATTTAATTTAACATGTTCTATTTCACCAATAAAACTTGTTTCTCTTTCAGAAATAGAAATTAACATTGTTTTCTATCATCAATAGAAAAACGTTTTCTATGATAACAAAAAGTGCCTATTTAAATGCCAATTTGAGTCATTCGTTAGTATGGCACATAAAACATCTCATTGGTCAGTTTAATGTTATCTAGCCTCCTTCTCAACTCCCATTTCATTATGCTAATGAGCCATCTTGATTGTAATTTTAATATGCCAGTGACCCTTCTCGATTGCATTTTAAATACATTCTTATTTACGAAAGGTATGCCATCAACAAATTCTGATAAATAAAAAAAAATGTTTCATCTAATCTACTACAGTGAATGGTTTTGCATTGGGTAAAATAAATTTATATATAATATATCTATTTTCCTCTATAAGTTAAATCATGGAAAACCAATGATAACGTTGCTGTTCAGAGATAGTTATTCAAATACTGTGAAAGAAAACATTATGGGACTATTTTTTTTTGACAAACACTGTCACACATACAAAGACCGATTTTTCTTCTGAGACCTCAACAATTGCAATCAGTCAGTCTATGTTCCTTTTTCCACGTCCATAAATATATTTTACCACTTTTTGTCACAGCAGTATGGCGTATTACAGACATCGTTAACATGAAAGTCACGCATAATCATAATTCTGCCAATTTATCTTCCGTATTATGTTTCTACAACTGTTTTTCAATTTTCTTCATTTTGTTTTATTAACTGTCTCTATCAGATGAATAAAATGCAGCTGTAGAAACACAGTATTTTAAAATGTACATCAGCCAATAATAATTCACAAAATATTTGCTGCAAATATTTCCTCCAATCAGAATGAAGATTGAATTTTTTTAACAAATCAAAGGTAACTTGTGCGTCGCTGCAGACTGTAATCCAATCAGGTGAGTTTTGAGTTTCTGCAACCAATCAAAACGTTGTTTATATCGCTGCAGTGTTGGTATCCAATCAGATAACTTTTGAGTTTCTGCAACCAATCAAAATGTTGTTTATATCGCTGCAGTGTTGATATCCAGTCAGATCGAGTATTGAGTTGTTCTCAGCCAATCAGTACGTTGTTTGTGCCGCTGTGGCGAAGACGACGGCGGAATGAGTGCGCGCTTTGTGACGTAGTTCTTCCAGACTGTTGCTGTTATGCCTTGGAGGGTGCGCTGGAGGTTGCTGTAGTAGTGGTTGGGGGTTCTGCTCGGACACTGTGTGGATAATAATACGGCGGGTCTGTAAATTGGAAACGTCTTACTATAGTACAGGACACAACAAACGGCGTAATAAATTATGATAATTTGTATGAATATTAATAATATTATAATTTAAACGACATTATTACTTTTAATAAATAATAATAATAAATTGCTTTCAGATTCTGAACTTATAACATTTTAATGTCCGGACATTATGTGCTTTAAGACTTAAATCCTAACTTTAATTATAATACTGAAAAAAAAAAGATTTTGAAAACTCAGCAAGTAGTATAAATTTTATGAAAATATTGGTTTAAACTTTTTAGTCCTTTTTAAAAAATAATAAAAACAATTTTATAGACAAAAACAATTATCGGTATTAATGACTAAAAGGTAAATTAATTACAAATCTAATTGTCAAAAAGGAAGTATGTTTTGCTTTTAACAATTATTATTCAAATAAAAAAGTGCCGTTCTTCATGTCCTGTAGTATAACAATATTTTGTCAAAGTTTTGATGAGATATTCGACTCAAACCCATATCAAACATTCTCATTTCTTCCCAACAACAACAACAAAAATAATTTTAAAAAAATAATAATAAAAATAATAATAAATGAAATAAAAAATATAAAAATTAATTAAAATATATATA
>JAULBS010097848.1:0-16500 GCA_032355785.1 Symmetromphalus regularis | reverse complement strand
ATCTGTGGATGAGATTTATATTGAGGTAACATTTGAAAATACATGTAATGTAGGGGATCTGTGGATGAGATTTATATTGAGGTAACATTTGAAAATACATGTAATGTAGGGGATCTGTGGATGAGATTTATATGAGGTAACATTTGAAATGGTTGCCTACGATATCTGGAGTGTTGAAGTGGAGATTAATAATTTAACACACTACTGTTGATCTTGCTTATTCTTCACCGGGAGTGGGATCTAGCTCAAAGGGTAGAGTGTCAACCTGTGAACCGGTCGGTCATTGGATTGATCCTTCTTAGTGGACCCATTTGCAGTTTGGGCTATTATCCGTTCCAACTAGTGTTCCACAACTGGTTTATCAAAGGCAGTGGTATGTTTTGTCCTGTCTGTGGGACGATTCATATAAAAGATCCCTTGCTGCTTATCAGAAGGAGTAGCCTACGTGGCAGCAGTGGCTTTCCTCTAAAGACATATGTCAGAATGACCATATCTATGACGTCCAATAGCCGATGATCAGATGAAAATGAATGTGCTCTAGAGGCGTTGTTAAACCAAACAAACTTTACTTTGCTCATAGTCATACTTCACATATAGTAGGCTCTTAATTGTATGGTGCACAAACATTTTATGCAGTTAACAGGATTATTCTTTTATCAGAAATGCTAATTTAAGTTCATATGACTCAGTCTTATATAATGACTAAAATGACATGCACTAACATTAATTGGATAACATAGAGCAAAACATATCTCCACCCACACTCATTTTAATCTCTGCTATAAAAGTATAATGTTGACAACACCAACAGTGTGCTAATTTTAAACCTAATTAAACACATACTGCACATTTCTCACGTGACATCTCACCAATTCGTCGAATACCACAGTGATTTGCAATACAGGAATAATGAGGTCAACCCAAACAGGGCCCCACCTCCTGCATACCTGCATGTCCATCTTAGAGGAAATAGAGAAATAAGTATTTAAGACCACCGAGGACTCGTCGAGTTCTGTCCCCGATCTGCTTGACCGGTCAAGAATGTGAGCAAACCAGCTTTGGATTTTACCTACGGGCAATCTGCCGGTTGTTATGAGATATGTTATGTTTAAAGTGAGTTATCAGACAACAGATACGTGAAACTTGACGAGAAGTAAGAATTGGTCAGCTTTTCATTATGAAATTATTAAAGTGAGCTATCGGAGAAAATACCTGTTGGAACTTATGGTTATGTAACGTACCTGTGAAATTATTGTCACACCTGTCCGGTAAAAGAAAGTTGTGGTGGCATGTATAATTGTTGACTATACAGATGTAAACTGCATTAAAGTTTCCAGGTGGAATACCTGCCAGGTATGCACAGGTAACTTATGTGCAAACGTTTTGTCACACCTGTCAGGTAAAAAGATGATTGTGGCTGTGTGTACCAATTGTTGACTATACAGATGTAAACTGCATAAAGTTATCAGGTGGAATACCTGTCAGGTATGCACAGGTAGCTTACCTGTCAAACTATTGTTACCTGTTTGATAAAAATTGGAAAATAGCTACATGTATGTGTATAGCTCTGTAGAAGCATATTGGAACATAAACTGGAACAGAAAGTGATGAGATAGAATAACTGTCAGGTATGCACCGGTAACTTACCTGTGAAAATATTGTCACCTGTTAGGTGAAAACAAGACTAGCTGTGTGTATATCCTTCTACATGTATATATATATATTGGAATGTAAACTATAAAGTGACCAAAAGGAATTCCTATCAGGTATATACAGGTGTGGTATGCTCAGGTAACTTACCTGTCCAATAGTTGTCTCTTTTGGATTTTATGTACTGCAGTATATATGGATGTTACAACATGTGATACATTTAAAGTGAGCTGTTTTGTGATAATATCACACCTGTCAGTTTATATGAGCAAGTAGCATATATAACTATTATCAAACATGCAACATGCAATAAAAATAGCAGTGGATTATCTCAGAAAGTTCATTTAAATGTAACCTGCATGGTTTTTATGGATTATAGTCACTTGGATGTTAAAGTAAGCCATTTGATGACACACCTATTAATAAATATGAACAGGTAACATAAATATTGTCACACCTTTATACAATAAAGGTAAAGACAGCAAGGGACTATATGTATATGTTACCAGCATAAAGTGATTGGTTTTTATGTATCGTGGTAACCTGGATATCACACAATGTGCTACATTTAACGAGATCAGTGACAAAATATTAAATACATCTATGTGTACCTGTGCATTTACCTGTATGTCTACCTTTCAATACAGGTAATTTTCAAACTGAGCACTTCTTGATTTCCCATTCTGTAAGTTTCAGTATGTTTTACACGACTCATTAAGTTTAATGTATGCTATTGAATGACAGTCATGTCAATTCTTATGCACAGGAAAGTCACCTAAAAATATTGTACCTGTCAGGTGAAAAAGAATTGCATACTGTGATATTGGAAATTCACTGCTATATATTATAACCTACATATTGAATTTATCTGCATGTTCCGAAGGAGATTATGCATATGCTTTAAGTGATCAACAGGTATTAGGTAAAATACCTTCACGTAACAGGTGTAGGCTGGTAACTCATCTTTAAAACTGTTGTCACTCCCGCCAGGTAAAACAAAGAGAGTAACTGACAGTCTACAAAGGTGGCTTGTTTATGGTGATCATCAGAGCCGGTTATTGGACAGACTGACTGTCAGGTATGCACAGGTAACTCACTTGTGAAAGTGTCATCATACCTGCCAGGTAGAAAGAGCCATAACTGATGTTCTTGGGAGATTACCTGCATAAAGTGATTACTAGAATGAGATATCGAGCAAAATACCTGCGAGGTATACATCGTTAATGTACATATCAAAGTGTTGTCACCTGTCAAGAAAAGAAAGACATTACTGATGATATATACAGGTTACAGGCTTAAAGTGGTCAGTAGTTTGTGCAGGTAATTTACAGGTAAAGGTGCCGTCACACATGTCAGGTTGAAAAACACATTTCAGTAGTTTACCTGTTTAAAATCATCAGCAGACCAAGCTGTAGAACAGAGTGCCTTTCTGGAATGTACAGGTAACTTACCTGTATAAAAGTGCCATAATACCTGTCAGATAAAAAAAAAGACAACTGAAGGAAACCTGTTAAAAGTCAGCAGAACCACATATTGAGCAGAATACCTTTCTGGAATGTGCAGGTAACTTACCTGTAAAGGTGCCATCATACGGGTCAGGTAAAAATGACATTACTGAAGGTTACCTGTTTTAAGTGATCAGCAAAATGAGCTACTGAACAGAATACCTTTCTGGTATGTGCAGGTAACTTACCTGTAAAAGTCGTCACACCTGTCAGGTAAAAAAAGACATTACAGAAGGTTACCTGTTTAAAGTAATCAACAGAACGAGCTATTGTACAAAATACCTGTCAGGTATGCATATGTAATGTACATGTCAAAAGATTTGTCACACCTGTCAACTTCAAAGAAGTCTGTGTCTGGAATAGAAGAGAATCTAAGAAGAAGAGTGACATTGTGCTTATGACGCAGATTTAAATAATCTTGTCTACAGTGGTCCTCTTATTCCGAATTTTTAAATAATCTTGTCTACAATGGTTCACTTATTCTGAATTTTTAAATAATTTTGTTGACAATGTTTCACTTATTCTAAATTTGTGAAGAGTTATTGTTACCTTTATACCTGTCTTACATGGTTATTATGTCAGTGCAGACAGGTAAACTGTGTTGTATCGGATTAAAAGGCATACCTGGTTATTCGATAAGCAGACAGGCCTACCTGTATATCTATTCTTGTACAAGGAAATGTTTTTTATTCAATGTGATACAAACAACAAGTTGATCTAGTTTGCAATTCTACTACAAAGTTTACAAAGGTAGAAGAATGTGGTGATATTCTTGGATTTAAAATCATCAAGGTGTTTATTTGTAATTATTTCCTACCTGGCTAGTAATTGTATGATATATAAATACACATTCAATGAATACCCTTGGGCTCAAATATAAAAGACAAAGGATGAAGTGTACATATATATGTACATAAATTAATTTTATTACCTATATATAGGCCAATAATTAATAAGTACTTTTATCATAAAATAAACTGACATTGGATATTTTTCTGTGGATATAATTCCATACACATACCAATGTTTTCATACACAGATAATCTTCAGATACACACAATTGTGGTTGTTTCTGAATTGATATTTTTTGGTGGATTTTATTCTATTTAACACTTGATATAATATAATGTTTGATTCCTGATATATTATGGGAATTTTTCGGTGAATTTTAATATCAGTGTTTGTTGACATTGCATGGTGTAATATTATTTCTGTGGATGGACGTGTAAGACATCATCATGAGCTGGAAGGATCGTTCTCGTGTTCCGCGCTGGTGTCGCAGTTTGAATGATCTTCACAGTTTTAAAAACACTAATATCTGGAACAGTTGGTCCGACCTTCAGCAGGTGAGAATTTTACAGTTATATACCTGTACATTTATTGTAGTGCAAACCACATTTATTGTAGACCAAACCACATTTATTGTAGTGCAAACCACATTTATTATAGAGCAAACCACATTTATTGTAGTGCAAACCACATTTATTGTAGAGCAAACCACATTTATTGTAGTGCAAATCACATTTATTATAGAGCAAACCACATTTATTGTAGTGCAAACCACATTTATTGTAGAGCAAACCACATTTATTATAGTGCAAATAAACCACATTTATTATAGAGCAAACCACATTTATTGTAGTGCAAACCACATTTATTGTAGTGCAAACCACATTTATTGTAGAGCAAACCACATTTATTGTAGTGCAAACCACATTTATTGTAGTGCAAACCACATTTATTGCAGTATAAACCACATTTAGTGTTGTGCAAATCACATTTATTATAGTGCAAATAAACCACATTTATTATAGAGCAAACCACATTTATTGTGGTATAAATCACATTTATTGTAGGACAAACCACATTTGTTATAGAGCAAATAAACCACATTTATTATAAAATAAACCACATTTATTGTGGTGTAAACCACATTTATTGCAGGGCAAACCACATTTATTGTAGGGCAAACCAATTAGCCAATTTGGTGGTAGCGGGTTTCCTCTAAATACCTGTCAGAATGACCATATGATTGACGTCCAATAACCGCTGATAAGATTAAAAATCAATGTGCTCTAGAGGCTTCGTTAAATAAAACAAACTTAACTTTTTCATCACATAGGCTACTCTTTCCGATAAGCAACAAGGGGTATTTTATATGCACCGTCCCACAGACAGGACAGCACATACCATGGCCTTTGATGAACAGTTGTGGACCACTGGTATAAACTGAAAATAGCCCAAACAGCAGATGTCCTCTGATAAGGAGCGATCTGACAACGGACATGCTACCGTTTGAGCTACATCCACTCTGTGGATCTGAGTTGTGTGGGTGTTGGGTATGGTCAATGGACCCATCTCTAAGCCACCATTGTTTTCCCTATTATAATTTGGACATAATCTAACTTCACATTCTACTTTCAATGTTAAAAACCGTAAAAAATATTTTTGTACTTTCCCTTCCAAAATACTTCCATCAGTCCTTTTTAGATATTGGCATTTCAAAATACAATAGAAGACTTCATTGTGAAAAACTGTGTTAGTGTACAGATGATAAATAGTGTAGACAATATAATATCTGTCAAAATGCAGTATATTTATATCTGATGGCTTTAAAACTATACTTTCTGCTAGTACATGTAATCCTAACATAATGTTGGAACATGGGAGCAGGAAGTAGCTCATGCGGTAACTCATCCACGTGAAGCAGTCGGTCATCGGATTGATCCTTCTCTGTAGACCCATTTGCAGTTTGGGCTGTTTTCTGTTCCAACCAGTGGTCCACAACTGGTTCATCAAATGCTGTGGTATGTGCATATGAAAGACACCTTGCTGCTTATCAGAAAGAGTAGCCTATGTGGCAGTGGGTTTCCTCTAAAGAAATATGTCTGAATGACCATAGGTTTGATGTCCAATAGCCCGATAATAATATAAACTTAATGTGCTCTAAAGGCATTGTTAAAATTTAAATAAAACAAACTTTTACTTCATTGTTGGAACAATTTTTTTTTTTTTTTTTTTATTAAATGAATAGCATTTTGGAAATAAACTGTTGTATTGATTTTGGAGGGTGTATGTGTAGGTGGGGGGTGGACATTGAACAAATGTTTCTATTTCTATCAATGACAGCATTCCTACATGTTACAATGTAAAGATTAAACATAGGTTATGTCCCTTCAACAGTTGGTACATCTACATGACTCAGTTTGTTTAGATCTTTTCCATTCAGAAGAATAAAACCAAATTCAGATCTATTTTATGCAGAAGCAGTGCATTAAATATACTTATTTTGTCACAGAAAGAAATACATATCTAAATTAATACTTTTATGCTTGGCCATATTCTTTTAAATTATCGCAGCTCTTTAACACTAATGAATTACCTATTACAACAAAAGTATGCACAATCATTAACATAATTAATAGTTTTGAGACATCTATGAGATTTATTTAATAATCTCTCTATCTCTCTCTTTCTCTCTCTCAGTCAGTCTGTCTGTCTCTTTCTCTCTCTGTCTCTGTTTCTACCTCTCTTTATTTTTCTTTCTCTATCTGTCTGTATTTGTCTCTCTCTTTCTGTCTCTCTCTCTCTCTCTTTCTCTGTATGTATCTGTTCATTTACTATACTTGCATTCATAAGCATCACATTTGTAATGTCTCAGTATAACTGTTAGGTATTTCTGTTCTATCCTCAACAGCCAATGCTATTGTGCTTTTGTGTTGTGGGGGTGTCATTAAACACTTCTGTTCTCTCAACTGAAACAAACTTCCCATAACATATTTTATCAGGTGTATGTTATTTTACTTACACTCAGATTAGCTTACTGGTTTAGGATAAAAATATCTCCACTCTTTGAAGTGTGTTTATGTAGTTAATTAATTAAACAGAACCCAGCTTGTGGTATGTAATTGTAATTAATGGCTGTACCTCTGCTAAGTGGTTGATCTGGTTTCTGAGTAATTAGCGAGGTGTAGATAATCTGTTTGTTTGACTACAGAAGGTGTTTTAATGTTTTCATAAAACAGTTCTGCTAATTGGTTTAACTCGTTATGCAGTCATTAGAAACATGCTGTTAATTTGTTTGTTTACAAGAGACTTTAACACCCCGCTGTGTAGCGATATCAGTATGGTATTAGACTCACAGCTCATAAGTACTGGGATCAAATCTCACTCGAGGTACATGTATGGGATTTTTAATCTCAGTAATCTACAACCCAAAGTGATTCCTCCACAAGGTACAGTGGGTAGGTGTACAGGATCATATAAAAAAATAATAATAAAAAATATATTTTAAAAAAATAAGAAAAAATTTGTAACAGAATAAAGTAAAGAATAAATAAATAAATAAAATAAATTATTAATAAAGCTGATGGTCAATAAATCAATGTCTTCTAGTGGTGTTATTATATAAAAGCTCCATAGGTATTTTTCTCAAAATATTTTGTGTTGTGTTTGGATGTTACTACTAGTACTAAATTGTTACAGATAAATCTTAATTAATTAATAAAATAAATAAAAATTAGTAATACACTGAAGGATTAATTAATAAATAAATTTGATACATAAATTTAAAATTTAAATAATTAAATGAACAAACACCATATGAAACTGCTTCTTCATTATTAACCAATAAGATTTCTTCTTTCTTCTTGAAATGACCAATCAGACTAAAGGTAACAAAGTTTTATTTATCTTGACATAAGAATTTTCACAAGTAATAAAGAATGCAGACTATTCCTTACAATCGTAGCCTGATAAAAGTGTGTGTATCTTTACTGGACATATTAATTGTCAACTTCACTGTAGGTTGTATTATGTTTCACATTAATTTTGGCTATACAGTCAAACCAATACAAACAGCCACCTATCTTAAAGGGGCATGGATTGAAATAATTGGTTGCATGGTTACCAGAGGTGACCACATTGGATTTGGTACCTGCACAGTGATAATCACAGAATGCTCCCAACTAGATATAGCCTGGAAGACAATTTAATCATTTGGCCACTAAACTTTATTTCAACCCCTTCTTTTTTTCTTATCTTTTAATTTAGTTTCCCCTGAAGATGTTGACAGTTGGTCAACAAAATGTCCGGAACATTTTAACTATGTGGTTTTAAGACAGAGACCCCCTTTTTAAACTATATAATTTAGATTAGTGTAAGTTGTAACCTGTACTAAATATATATTCCCATGATTCAGTAGCCAAAGATTAATAAACCAATGTACTCTAGCAGTGATAATAATTTAAAAAAAATTAAATTAAAAATAAGGTTATAAAATGTGTTTTTTATTGTATAAATGTTTGTTTAGACTAACAACAGTGGTAGAACTTTAGACTCTGAAGCCAAAAGCTGGTTCAAAACTTGTCAAGGGCTTATTCATATTTGATTACAAATTTTCAAATGTTTGACATCCAATAGCAGATGATTAGTAAAACAGTGATCTAGTGGTGTTGTTAAAACAGTAATATATAGCCCAGTAAGCCTCAGTTGTCCTGCAATAGAACATTAGGGCTATCAAGCTGATGACCGTGGTTCAAAACCTGTTGTAGGCTGGCTCACTCTTGACTACGTGTCAAAATAACCAAATGTTTGACATCCAATAGCAGATGATTAATAAAACAGTGTGATCTAGTGGTGTTATTAAAACAGTAATATATAGTCTAGTAGTAGTAAGCCTCAGTTGTCCTGCAGTAGAACGTTAGGACTATCAAGTTGATGACCGTGGTTCAAAACCTGTTGTAGGCTGGCTCACTCTTGACTATGTGTCACAATAACCAAATGTTTGACATCCAATAGCAGATGATTAGTAAAACAGTGTGATCTAGTGGTGTTATTAAAACAGTAATATATAGCCTAGTAGTAGTAAGCCTCAGCTGTCCTGCAGTAGAACATTAGGACCATCAAGCTGATGACAGTGGTTCAAAACCTGTTGTAGGCTGGCTCACTCTTGACTACGTGTCACAATAACCAAATGTGTGATATCCAATAGCCAATGATTAATAAATCAATGTGCTTTAGTGGTGTCGTCAAACAAAACAAACTAAAACAATAATAAATAAAAAAAATTAAAAATAGATGTAAAATGATGTTTTTATAACTGTCTTTCTCTGTGGAGTTGTCTGTTTACTGCAGACTAGTCTATACATCTATGTGTATCTATAAATGTTTGTTTAGATTAGCCTGTATTTGTGACAGTAAATAAAGATGCTGGTATTCGGAGAAGTTGGAGAGTATATACTGGATTAGATTACAGCTAGGGTTTAGCTAGGCTATAATGATTTGAAACATCCAATTGTCGTAACCACATCAAGAGGATGGAGAAGAGAGGCAGATTTGAAAACGGTTACTCATCTTTCTTGAGTTTCTTGTAAGATGGTCATGTAGGAATTGTTTGTGGATTTTATTTATTTTCTGGAAGATTGAAAATGAGATTACCTAAAATATGCAACTGTTGTCGACAAGAGCAGATTGAAGCAGATCTGGTAAACAAATTATTATTATTATTATTGTCATTTATTATTAGTTGACCCACTCTACCCAACATAAAAATGAAATCAGCTATTGAAGATCATACTATGAAAAAACAAAGTTTTGAAAATCAGAATGGCAGATAATAAATAAGTATAAATTATATACAATTTAATAAATAATATTGAAAGTAAACATACCACACATTTTGTTTTAATGGAATACAAACATAAATTGTTTTGTAAATATTTATATTTTTAACTGAAAGCATATTTTTAATAATGAAACACTGGAAATGTCATATCGATTTAATCACATTTAAATCTTAAAAGTAAATTTTTAAATTATTTGACTTACATGTAGATATACTGGAATTCTCAAGATCACAGGACTTCATCTCATTCTAACATATATTAAAGGGATACTGAATTCTACAGTGTTCCATATAAAATGGATTAATGTATTTACACGGTATTAGTTAAAAATATATAAAAATTTAAACAAAAATGCCTTTGTACTTAAAAACACGTTTTGCATGTACAAAAGTAAGAAATGGAACTTGTTTTTGTAAGAATATAGTCATCCTACGACCAACCTGCATAATGCAGCTCCCTTGCGAGTCAATCTTATTTGTGTGTGTAACATTCATTAATCCTAAATCCATGTACGTATTAAACATTTTATCTTATTCCTGAAAAACATTAATCCATTTTATATGTTGCTCTGTTGACTTCAGCATTCCTTTAACTACATAATGATTACAATTAGACCATTACAATTACAATGTTTAAAATCAGTGGCTCGTATGTTTGATTGTTTAACAGCCCTTACTCATTAGCACAAAACTTAATATTGGCTGCTGGAGGAAATCTTGTGGCAGTCAGCATAAACTAAATATTGGCTACTGGAGGAAAACTCATGGCAGTCAGCATAAACTAAATATTGGCTACTGGAGGAAAACTCGTGGCAGTCAGCATAAACTAAATATTGGCTACTGGAGGAAAACTCGTGGCAGTCAGCATAAACTAAATACTGGCTACTGGAGGAAAACTCGTGGCAGTCAGCATAAACTAAATATGTTGCAATAATTAAATGATTAATGATTAAATGATTTTTCCTATTGTAATTGTTCAACCTTTATCCTGGGTTGGCAGTCCAGACAGCAGATTGCACACCCAGGACAGCATACTTGAACCTTAATTAATATACCATCAGCACAAAAATGAGTTACATCATCAATACCAATAAACAAGTTAGATGATGTAACCAGAACCAAAACATAAATAACAAAATATCTATCCCATGCTTAGATACCTGCCTGGATTAACTCTTCTCCTTTGATGTTGGATTATACCTGGGGGGCGTGGAGGGGTCCTGATCCATGCTTTGAGATGGGCTGGCTAGGTGTGACTAGGCGAGAGAAACAAGCAGTACACTTGAAAGACAGGTGAAATACAATGTGTTAATTGTGACGGTAATGTGTTGTGTTTTGTGATCTTGTCTGTATGTGAGGTAACGTGGTTAGAGAGTCATATCTTTATGTATATTTTTACAGTCATTTCATTTATTATATACAAAACAACCCCTGCAGTTAAGAGAATGTCCACAGTCAAATAAATGCTGTGGAGAAGTAGTGTCCACTGCATTTTCCACAGAAATTTTAGTGTAAAGTATACTTTATTTCTAATAATAAGAAAATATACACCTTGAAAAAAAAACATTAGTCCAAGGCAATAAAAGTGCTGTAGAGAATGAAAAACTCTGCAGCAATTTCCACAGCATTGCTGATTGCTGCAGGCAATTTCTTGAGTTGACAAAATGTTTGGTTTTTTGTTTAAAGACACTACTGTATAAAGGTATTACTGTACATTGATTCATTAATCAAACGTTTAGTCTTTTATTTTTATTATTATTTTATTTATTTATTATTATAATTATTTTTTTGACAAATAACTAATAGAATACATTTATTTGTTAATCATTGGTTATTGGATATGAAACATTTGGTAATTCTGACACCAAATCATCAGTTTTTTCACACCATAATAGAGCACTGAAGAAGCAATTACACATTGTGCATTATCAAAAATTATTTCTCTGTGGGTAAAATAAATATACATGTATGGTTGGTTGATTGTGTTTATTATCATGATTGTATCCAATTAAGGTTCAGGCATGCTGTCCTGGGCACACATCTCAACTCTAGGACAGACTTAGTGTCAGTAGAAAGTAAAGTTTGTTTTATTTAACGACCCCTCTAGAAAACATTGATTTATATTTTATCATTGGTTATTGGACGTCAATCATATGGTCATTCTGACATATGCATTTTAGAGGAAACCCGTTGCCACCACATAGGCTACTCTTTCTGATAAGCAGCAAAGGGTCTTTTATATGCACTGTCCCAAAGACAGGACAGCACATACCACAGCCTTTGATTAACCAGTTGTGGACCACTGGCTGGAATGGAAAATAACCCAAACTGCAAATGGGTCCACTGAGAAGGATTGATCCGACGACTGACCGGTTCTCAGGCAGACACTACCATTTGAGCTACATCCCACTCCCCGCAGCATCTTGAATGTATGTATAGTATATGTCATAATATTTTATATCCGGAACAGTTCACGGGAAAATTGGTATCTTCATTATGTCATACAGATTCTATACCAGTCTGGTATTTTTTTCCGTTAAGTATGGATCGCTAAACTTCAGTTATAATGCATTCGTATTCCGTTCTTCGCTTTCTGGATACCGCATGCAAGATAAATGAAAATACCTTAGAGTGATTGAACACCTATAATGCATTCCCCATACCGCATTCAGTATACCATATGTCAGATAAAAGCAGCTTAATCCTTGGATTTCGCTCATGAATGTGAGATGTTCCAGTTAACCTCTTGTGTGATATATTCCAGTCAATCTCTCATGTGAGATTTTCCAGTTAACCTCTCGTGTGATATGTTCCAGTCAATCTCTTGTGTGATATGTTCCAGTTAACCTCTCATGTGATATAGTCCAGTCGATCTCTCGTGTGAGATGTTCCAGTTAACCTCTCATGTGATATATTCCAGTCAATCTCTCATGTGAGATGTTCCAGTTAATCTCTCGTGTGATATATTCCAGTCAATCTCTTGTGTGAGATGTTCCAGTTAATCTCTCGTGTGATATATTCCAGTCAATCTGTTGTGTGAGATATTCCAGTTAATCTCTCGTGTGATATATTCCAGTCAATCTCTCAAGTGAGATGTTCCAGTTAATCTCTCGTGTGATATATTCCAGTCAATCTCTTGTGTGAGATGTTCCAGTTAACCTCTCGTGTGATATATTCCAGTCAATCTCTCGTGTGAGATTTTCCAGTTAAGCTCTCGTGTGATATATTCCATTCAATATTTCGTGTGAGATGTTCCAGTTAACCTCTCGTGTGATATATTCCAGTCAATCTCTCGTGTGAGATGTTCCAGTTAACCTCTCGTGTGATATATTCCAGTCAGTCTCTCGTGTGAGATATTCCAGTTAACCTCTTGTGTTATATATTCCAGTCAATCTCTCGTGTGAGATGTTCCAGTTAACCTCTTGTGATATATTCCGGTCAGTCTCTCCTGTGAGATATTCCAGTTAATCTCTCGTGTGATATATTTTATGCACACAAAGTGGTTGGGAAAAGGGGAAGTGTCAGAAAAGGTGTACAGTTTATATACGAATAGGTAAATACCAAGAATTGTGTATCACTCCTTTAATGTCTGTTTTAAAAACACACGAGAGAGGACTGTCATCACGTTTGTTTTTTATTGGGACATACACGAGTTGTAACCCTTCCTCCTTTAAATTTATCAAACATTTTTAACAAATCCTAAGTGCACCATACTAGACAACTCAATTGTTATTGGCTGTTATGTCTTTTTCTCTTTTGATAAAAAATATCTTGGTTTTTCTCGAACCCACCTCTGACACACTGTGTTAGTATTTATTATATTTGTTTATTTAACGACATCCAGCATAAAAGTAAACATCAGCTATTGGGGGTCACACTGTGCAGGCGCAGGACCAGTAATTGTGAATAGAGGGGGCACAACTATGGAGGGCAAAGCCCGACATTGCGAACTCCGAAGGGTTTACACAGTAAAATGTTCATTGCCCGAAAATTAGGGGTGTGTGCACCTGGTGAGCCTCCACCCCCCATGGAACCGCGCATGCCGTGGTTATTTCAAACGTTTATCCGAACATATGTACATTTTATTTCAAACATACATACATACATACATACAAATCAACGATGTCAAAACATCTACAGAATATAATTATAAACTTGAAACAAACTAAAACCTTGTTAGTGACCGTGACAAGCCCTGCTGTTTAAAATGTTCACTATTACGCATGCGTACTATCTCAGTAGTGATCATTTCACCAGATACGACATTTACTAACTGGATTCATGAAGCTTCCACTAGGACAGTTAAAAACTTCAGCGAATTCTTCTGAATTCTGAAACGGACCAACAGCCCTGAAAAGAAAAATATAAACTGTACTCGAAGGTGGACCTCAGAAGGGGTGGAATGGGTACCTGGCTTCCCATCTGACAATATTCTGTCTAAAAACATTTCATTAATTGTGATTTCTATTTTCATACCGTTCTCATATCATCTGGCCACCTCACAACGTCAGCCAACTCATCGAGTCCGAGGGACCCCTGACAAATACAGTTCACAAAACCCTGGGCCGAGAAAACATTTTTGATTGAATGCTTAGCATCATGAGAAGCATCCAGTCACAATTTGGCTTTCAATGCATCGGCCTTCACCATATCAATGTAAATAATGAATCATGGAAGAGATGAAAAAATTTATGTGTTCATAAATTTAAATGAAACAAACTATAACATGATGACTTATCTACAACTATTAAAATGAGGCGACTGTTATAAAGTTTAACTGCTCCATGAAATACACCAGGTTTTTAATTTTTATTATCATAATCTAAAATGAACGGAAATATACCGATCTGGCTTATAAAATGAGCGATGTGATTGGATAATATTTTTAAGCATGATATTATCAAAAATGTTTTCGTATAGATGGTGCAGAAAGCAGCCCAGATTTTTAGGAATTATATTTGTCAGGGGTCCCACAGACACGAGTGGACTCAGGACCCCTGACGTTGTGAGGATGATCGTCTGACATGAACTGAAAGCTCTTGTTTGGTTAATAGATCGATCCTTCTCAGTGGACCCATTTGCAGTTTGGGCTATTTTCCATTCCAACCAGTGATCCACAACTGATTTATCAAAGGCTGTGGTATGTGCTGTCATGTCTGTGGGACAGTTCATATAAAAGGCCCCTTGCTGTTTATCAGAAAGAGTAGCCTATGTGGCAACAACATATTTCCTTTAAAAATATGTCAGAATGACCATATGATTCAATGATTGATGTCCAATAGCCAATAAGATAAAATTCTATGTGCTCTAGAGGTGTCAATAAATAAAACAAACTTTACTGGGGTAATAATACAAGATAATATGTTGAAAAGAGAATCATATACATTGGTTTAATGATTCCCCTCACCCCCAATACCTTGGAAGGCTAACACAAATATAAACTGGTCTGGATGGTCTACGTTATGGATGAAATGTTACCACACAAATAACCTTTTCAAAGCTACAACGTGTGAAAATAATTACTAGTTGTTGGGTGAATAGTTCATAATCTATAGAAAATGGCCGGACAATCATACCAATTCATTTATCATGTACAGAGAACACCAGGATGTAGGTTTCAATGAACATGGCGATCGCACGGATCACATGGATATTAACGCATTAACACTCATTCACGGCCGAAATGAGCGGAAGTTAATTAATATGCATTACTAGCATTAGCAATACTCATAGCAATGAAAATTAGTTAAAGGTTGAGTTAGTATATTATTTAAAAAACACCAACATTTGGTAAATCACGAAATATGTTTTTCTTTGACATCAAATAGAGTATATTGATTTTTCAATCATCAGCTATTGGATGTCGCCCATTTGCGAATTCTGGCATATAGTTATCAGAGGAAACCCACTTTTCAGGGTTCCACCTAGCATCTGGAAATTGGGAGTCATTATGACTCACAGTGTTTTTTTTTGGGAGTCAACAATTCAAAAATGGAAGTCAAGAATTCTAAAATTGGATTCAGCTGTGACATTATTTCCATCACATAATTAACTACATTGTAAATAACTGTCTTGTTTATATTACATGCATATATTATTATATATCCACTAATCTATCTTTATTATAAGTATACATGTATATCCATTCTTTTTTTCTTTTCATAAATAACAGATTTTTGTGGGTTTTTAAAAACTTAATATGCATTTTTCCTTAATTAGCAGCAAGGGATCTTTTACATGTACTTTCAGTATTTCCATGTAGTATGCAGGCCAGGTAGAAACCGGTGGTACATACCCTCCACTTGTCAGTCTTTTTTCTTTTTTTAACTATTGTAACCAAAATCTCATACAGAGTTTGTACCTGATTGAAAGTCTGTGCCAGTGGGACCTCTTAAATGAAGGACTTCCTTTATAAGAAAATGTAATAATTATAAAATTAGTTCTATTAATTCATTTTAGGGTTCAACCTGAAGAGTCCCAGGCCCCTCAAGGTCTAAATATGGCCCTGTGTATTAATGAACCCCTACACAAAATACACAACATTATATGATGAAACTCCCCCCACTAAAAACGTGTATAATGAAAAAAAATATATGAAAAAACTCATGTGCAGAGTATTATTACATTAAACGCATACTCCCACGGACCCTTGACCTAATTAATTTCCAAACAAAGAATTAATTTTAAACATAAACATTTGATTTGTCCATAGAAATACTT
>JAULBS010097837.1:0-16500 GCA_032355785.1 Symmetromphalus regularis | reverse complement strand
CCCACAGACAGGACAGCACATACCACAGCCTTTGATAAACCAGTTGTGGACCACTGGTTAGAATGGAAAATAGCCCAAACTGCATATTGGTCCACTGAGAAGGATCGATCCGACAACCGACCGGTTCACGGGCTGACACGCTACCATTTGAGCTAGATCCTGCTCTGCAGCAATGTGCAGTTCCATTATAAAAGCTACTGGCCATCGAACACTGACTAAATATCAACGACAAGACAATTTTCAACTGGGTTGTTTTGTTGGGTTTTTTGTAATATTGGAGAAAACACTAACTGCCATCATGTAAGGCTACTCCAGAAAGCGGGTTGTCTTTTATAACACAGACTAGACAGCACAGGCCAGAAATTTTTTTGCCATGTAGGATAGCTGTATAAATATTGATAAAGTCACTAACTGCCATCATGTGGACCATTCCAGAAAGCGGGTTGTCTTTTATAACACAGACTAGACAGCACATGCCAGGAATTTTGATATATTTGCCATGGAGGATAACTGTATAAATATTGATAAAGTCACTAACTGCCATCATGTGGGCTGTTTCATAATAGGGGCTGAATACCTAATGTGCGGGAGTGTCATTAAACAAAACAATCCTTTCATTTTATAACTGACAGAGTATATTTTAAAAAAATAATATTTTTATAATTCTCTGCATCTGATAATGTTTATCTGCTCGCTATATTTAAGAAATAATGTTTTTATAATTCTGTGCATCTGATGATGTTTATCTGCTCGCTATATTTTTAAAATGATGTTTTTATAATTTGATGCACGTGATGCAGTATGTCTGGTATCTTGAAATGTTCACATACCAACAGCTGCTAGTATTTGTAAGTTGCACTGTGTTAAGTGCATGATGCTGTGCATTCTTGATTTTATATCCAGCACAGATATTCCAGCATTGTTCATTTCAAATAGAACTTATAATTATCAAACTGCGTAATAGTACTAGAGATTCTCGGTGCTTCAGTAGTAGGAAATCAGACTCTTGAAGTGTAAGACGGTGGTTCAAAACCTGCTGGATGCTCGCTCACACTTGTCAGCATGCCAGAATTAGCAAATGTTTGACATCCAATAGCCAGTGATTATATTTAAATTTGTATAAAATTTCTGTACTGTATTTCAATTAAATGTTTAATATTGAAAATGTATTTAAATTTGTATTAAATTTTTGTATTTTCTTTCAATAAAATATTTAATATTGAAAATATATTTAAACTTGTATTAAATTTCAATCTTGTCTTTCATGTTCTAATACATCTTGAAAGAATTGCTCCTATAAGAATAATATTTTTCAAGCTGTTTGAAGAGGTATAATTTTCATCTTCTCATCATTTATTTTACTTTATCAGAAAATTCAAACATAAACAAAAGATTACAAATAGATTTGTACATGCATAGAAAAAACACTGTGCAAATCATGTTACATAACTAACAAAAGAATCTCTTATGTATTGTCTTTCAATAAAATATTAAATATTGAAAATATATTTAAACTTGTATTAAATTTCAATCTTGTCTTTCATGTTCTAATACATCTTGAAGGAATTGCTCCTATAAGAATAATATTTTTCAAGCTGTTTGATGTAATTTATTTGAAGAGGTATAATTTTCATCTTCTCATCATTTATTTTACTTTATCTGAAAATTCAAACATAAACAAAAGATTACAAATAGATTTGTACATGCATAGAAAAAACACTGGGCAAATCATCGTACATAACAAACAGAACAATCTCTTATGAGACTAACTATAGCCGTTACACTATTTTTACCTCATTTGAGAATTCTAAACCTTCCTGAATGTGGAATCTTATCTATAGATGTGCATCTTTTATAAATAGAAATTCATGTTTCTTTTACTGCGAGTCCGATGTAGATGCACGAGTTCGTAGTGTTTATCAGCATTCTAACATATAGAGTTACATGTTCATCAGTTAAACATTCACACAAAAATAAATAAAAACATGCAACGAGACACACTGCTCCTTTTCAGTTGCATGCATGCACAGATGTCTTAAAACATTGCGTGAATGCATCTGTCAGTGTTTGCACATTTGGAATTGCTGCGGATCGTTATCGGTGGTTCGGTTGCGGAAAGTGAGGAATGTTATTGGTATAAGTTTGCATCATCCAGGTTTGACAAATTACTCCACACGTTTTCACTGGTTGTAACTGTTAGTTAAATTTGAAATATGTAAACACTTGGTAACTACATGTATGTACGGAAAGATCAATGAATCTTGTTTAATGTTGACAGAAGAGTTTAAACATTGTGATGTGAGTTTGTTGATATTGATTACAAAAAATGTTTTCTTTGCATTTATCTCAATATTATTCTAATGTTAACCCACAGTTAAAAGTAACAGATTCAATTTTTATACATACATGTACGGTAAGCTATATATACATTGATCATTTTTCTACATTAAAAAATAAAGAAAATCAAATTAATCAACTTAAATTAATACATATACATGTATGTTGTATATAACAAAATGCGAGAAATAAAATAATTTATATTGTTAATGGCACTAATTTATGAAAATGTTCCAAATATTGTTTTTGCTCATGTGGGCAAATTTTCATGTGGAGTAAACTGAGACTTTCTGAACCAGCAGAAAAATGTATGTGTTTTGCAAAAACATAAATAATATATATTTTTACTTAAGAAATTAATGTTCTATTAATCAGAGGTATTTTAACGTCAAACAAGTGGAATCGGAGATTTCAAAACTATTCATTTCTTTGTTCCTTCTGTGCTATATACTTATTGAAACATAATATATCAATACATGTGCATTATATCTCATGCAACCATATGTTATGTGCCATATGATATCGCCCACATATAATCATATATCATTTCCCCCATTACATGTATGTGCCCCATACTGTGTATAATAAGAATCATTACCCCATTCTGTGCCACATACTCTGTATAATAAAATCATTACCCCCATTCTGTGACCAATACTCTTATAACAAGAATTTATTAGGTCAAAATTAAACTTTAACAATACAACACAACTTATGTGATATTTAAACATTGATCAAACCTCTGGGATATTTAAATGTTTTGATTGTGAAGATATTTCTGAAAATCAGCATCATGGAAGGAAGATGGTCTTATTTTGCGGTGGTCAATTCTTACAAAGAGATAAATGAACTGAATTAACTGAATATGCTTGAATTATCAATCAACTGTAGTTATAGTTGTAGCAGACAAGTTGATTGCAGCCATTCTTGCTCAAATAAAAGATCACAAGGACACAAAATGCTCTTTTATTACCAAAGTTCATAGTTAAATACCCTCACACATAGAATGCCCCCGGTGGTGTAGTATTTATGCTGTCAGACTCTTGGCATGTAAATACAGAGATCAAATCTCAGTGGAGGCATGGGTTTTTTAATCTCAGTACTGACTTCTACCAAGTGAAGTACTATGCAAGACTCATTGGGTAGATGTACATTATTTGTGGCATAGTGCATATAAAAGATCTCTTGCTGCTTATCAGTAAGAGTATCAACATTAGTTTGGCAGCAGCATGTTTTGTTTCTTGGTGAGCGGGATCTAGTTCAAACGGTAGCGTGTCTGCCTGTGAACTAGTCGGTCGTCGGATCGATCCTTCTCAGTGGACCCATTTGCTGTTTGGACTATTTTCCATTCCAGCCAGTCGTCCACAACTGGTTTATCAAAAGCTGTGGTATGTGCTGCCCTGTCTGTGGGAAGGTGCATATAAAAGGTCCCTGGCTGCTTATCGGAAGGAGTAGCCTACGTGGTGCAGCGGGTTTCCTCTAAAGACATACATGTCAGCATGACCATATGTATGACGTCCAATAGCCGATGATCAGATAAAAATCAATGTGCTCTAGAGGCATCATTAAATAAAACAAACTTTACTTTTTTATTTATGGTCTAGTGCATATAAAAGATCTCTTGCTGCTTAATCAGTTAGAGTAGCAACTTTAGTTTGACAGCAGCATGTTTAGTTTCTTCTACTAACACTAACCTCTGTCCTGGACATACAGTACAGGAAGCTGAGTTGTGTGCCAAGGACAAAATGCTTACTTAATCAGATCTAAGCACTAAAAAAGGTACAACCAACCAATACTTTATAAATAGAAATGTTCAGTGTTTGGGTGACCAAGTTTATTATGAGTTTCCCTTTGTATTTTATTTGGTTTCTCTTGGCTTGATAATTCAAGAAAGCATTTTTTGGTGGTTGTTGACATTTTTCAGTCCTAATTCTTTATCATGCAGTTACATTCTATCTACACTGGCACATACAATGTGTAGGCAAGTCCAAATATTTGTCTGAATCAAATGAATTTGTTCCCATTTTGGTTAAGAAAGTATTAAGGACTTTATTTGTCGTTCCTTTGTGAATCCAGTTAAAATGATCCACTGTTTGACTTTGAGTTAGTTGTTTGTGAGATATTAATACACAAACAAGATACAGTGCATGTTGCCATTAGATACATCAAGCTCATGTCTTTTTATTGAAGAATATACAGTCAAACCTGACTATTCAGCCACCTGTGATAAGCAGTCACCATCCTAAAATGTCACATTTATTTTCTCCCATTTAGACTAATTTAGTACAATTCAACCTGTATTAAGTTGCCACCAGGTTTAAGAGGCCACTTTTATTACTTCTGTGGGTGGCTGCTTAAGACAAGTCTTACTGTATTTAATGTATTGTTTAGATTGAGTGGATGCCAATGGTTATGTTCTGTCTTACAGATTCACAACTTGGTCACCGTACAGGTGAACAGCCAGCACCGTCTGTCAGGCCAGAGTTACGAGTCGGGCGTCTCCTCACGACAGAGCTACCACAGCACCTCGAGTTCAAGTCTTGGCAGTCTCGACCGGCTTGAAGAGAGCGGCTACGCTAGCACCATCAACGTGGCTGAACTGTTCCAAGCAGGCTTGCAGGTCAGTGTCATTATGTACATACATGTAGATTAATAGTATTACAATTTTATTCTGAATTCTGGACTTTTAGCATGGATTCACGTTTTCTAAATGCAGCAAAAATGACTGGATTTTCAAAAACGTTAATCCCCAAATAAGGTTTTATTGTGTCTCATGTCTAAGTTGAAGATGCCTTTAATTCATTTTTTTTAATTACCCAAATACTTATTAAATGTTCGTAGTCAAGCTTGACTCAGACTGGCCCAGTATATCATTGATAGTTTAACATCAATTCATAGTTCCGACTGTATGTACATCTGAAATTGTGTTAAAAGAGATTGAATTGTGGATCAAGGTTGAACTATAAACGAGAAATTGGGCCTTAGAATATAGATTCAGGCCTAAAATTTCGGTAATTTTCAGGAGAATCCAAGAGGATTCTCATAAGAGCAGTTCGCAAGAATCCTTTGAATCCAGTTTATACACACATGCTCATAAGCATAATATTATGTGGGAAATGAATCCCGAAACCCTTTCGTTTTTCTGCTATCCAAAGTACTTTGGTACATCAAAACGGGTTAGAAGTCCGGCCACTTGAGGCCAGACTAGTCTTCATAATCCAAACGTTTCTCAATGCTACACTGATTAGAATGTATGGGTTAGACAATTCATATTCCGATTAAAATATATGCAATCTGGATTGTGCTACGCTTTTGAAACAGCATAGAATGGATGCTGGAGAACAGTTTAGGTAAAAAAAAAAAAAAAAAAATCGCACTTGACACAGTACTTTGCTAATCTTTTAATTCGATTGTGATTTCATTTTATCTGAAACATTTTACGCGAATCCAATTGGATTCTGACATTTAATGTCCGCACAAATTCTTACGCGAATCGGATTCGGTGATTCGCGCGAAAGTTTAGCCCTGTAGACTCTAATGCAATATGTATTAGATCAGTCCCCTCAAAATTACCCGGTAACAGGTGGTAAATCGCCGTCTGTAACAGCTTTTGCCACCACCTAATTTTCATTTTCGGTAAAAAAATATGTTTTATGAATGCCAAGATTGATGGCTACCATTACTCTTGTACCCTGCAACTTCTCAAACTTCTGAGGTCCCTGTTAGATATGGTTTGAATCCAGACTACTTGAATTTAGATAGTTACATTATAGAGAACTGATTATGTAATCTGTAGAGAAGAATATAATGAAGATCTTTTCTCTAGAGAGTCAGAAGCCAAAACTGACAGAATAGATAAAGAGGTAAAGCTGTTGAACATTTTTCATTTAAACCAAAACCTGAAAAAGGTGTATGAAAATGTAGCTGTTTTGTGCAAATAGCAGATAGATTGAATTAACGAATGTCTGTTTGGATCAATTGTACTGTCTGGATCGATGAAAGCTTGACAGGAGTGACAGATGCACCTTCTTTATTTAACTTGTTAACTATGCTCTTAATAATGAAAATTAAATATAGTTTTTACAGAGTTTTCTCTCTGTTAACTTTACACTTGAAGACAAAAAAATATTGGCATGTCATTTATGGAGCAGCAGAAAAAACAACAAAATTCTCCCATTTCGGGCGCCTGTTTTCGAACTACAATCTTGATGATAATATGTGCATGTGAATGTGTTTCACACGCACATGCTAGACAGTATCATATAGAAAGATATGGAAAATAATTGTTAATTTCTGTTATTTTCTGTAATTTGTGTTACTCTCTAAAAATAAGATTGACTAGGAGTTTTAATCCTCATTTTACCAACTTGTTTGATTAGTGCAGTAGGATAAAGAGCTGGTTCATGGTGTCAGTGGACCGTAGTTCAAGTGCTAGACAGTATAAGGCAAATTATTTTAGTTTGTCTTTGATTTCTTTGTACATGTATTTCTATGTATTGTCACATTGAAATATAATGTTAAGTATGCAAATTTAACATCTGTATGTAAAAAGTAGTGTTAGATGTTCCCACACTTGTAAGATATTCCTACACTTGTAACTGAAAAGTGTAGGGGTATCGATGAATACACCTACACTTTAAACAAAAGAAACCATGACAACGAGGACAGAAGTGGGGTATAAGTGTTAGATAAATCTTGTTGCATTTATGGATAATCCTCTCGGTGCAGTATTTCACTGTTCAGTGATTTTATTATATTAATGTGTCGAGCATTAAAAGATTTTGCTGATGTTGCATTTCTTTGATGGTAAATTGCAGTGATAAAGCACAAGCTGAACCAGGTGAGACATTAAACCAGGCGGGACATTTAATTCATTAGAATTCCTTTTACATTTGATAAACCTATTAACCTTTGGGTTTCATCAAATGTTGCTAAAGTATTGCATGTAAAGTAGGTATCTAAATCTGGATACCTATCTGTGGATGTAAATAGCATGTCAGGTACATAGATGGTTTAGCAAGCCAGCTATCAAGAGATCTACGGTTATCAGGACATGATGTCTGAGAGCTAGACATATTTCTGGGAATGGAGTCTTTATTTATTTATATACGTCTTAACAAATTGTCAAACCCGATAGTACTGGCAAGAACATGTATTTAAAAGAGCAAAATGTCAAGCCAG
This sequence comes from Symmetromphalus regularis, assembly GCA_032355785.1. Taxonomy (NCBI): domain Eukaryota; kingdom Metazoa; phylum Mollusca; class Gastropoda; order Neomphalida; family Neomphalidae; genus Symmetromphalus; species Symmetromphalus regularis. Next base: position 8,982 of record JAULBS010097837.1, on the reverse strand, counting down.
ACTGAGTTGCCAATACATAACTATGGCCCAGATGATGTTTATTTAGCAACTATTAGGTGTCAGACAAGTGGTGTTTTATGACTCATGATTTTTAGAGGAAACTCGCAACCACAACATAGACTACTCATTCCTATTAGCAGCAAAGGATCTTTATTATGCACGTTTCCATGGCCTTTGATAAACCAGTTATGGACCATTGATAAGTGCAAGTAGCATACACCTACCCATTAAAAATCCCATGCCTTTGATTTGATTCAGTTACTTACTAGCTACGAGTCCGACAGCTTTTCTCATATTCCACCATATAAGGCTGGACCCTTATTCTCAAAAAAGTGTAAGTTTACATTTACGACAGACAGCTATGTCTGTTGTAAATTTAATTTATGTGTGAGCACTACCTAATTCTCGAAGCTAAACGTCTACGTTTACGTGCAACTTACTACTTACACTTTTTCAAAAATAGGGCCCCTTGTCTCTAAATGTACTTGTATATCATATAATAGTTTATATTCATTAAGACTTTCAGTCTTACTATGCATGTTTGAATTTACTGTACATGTATCTAAAGTCATAGTTATTACAGGTAGGTGATCACTTCCACTTGCCTGACACTGTTCTGTTAAGCCATTCCAGCAATTGAATTTTTGTTTAGGACTACTGCAATACTTTAATTTTAAAATGTGTAACATATATTGCTTATAGGCCAATACATACGTAACTGAATCTCTTTAGATGTCTTGTGAAAATCTTGTTACATGATCAGGGTTCCATCTATCATCTGGAAAATGGGAGTCATCATGACTCACACGGTTTTATTTTGGGAGTCAAGCATTCAAAAATGGGAGTCAAGCATATATTATATCAATCACATAATTAACTGAATAACTCTTGTTTATATTACATGCATACATTATATTCCTTATCCACTATTCTATCTTTATAATACTAATACATGTATATCTATTGTTTTTTTCTTTTCATAAATAATAGGTTTTTGTGTATTTAAAAAATTGAAATCGATTGACGTTGGAAATATTTTGCGTCAACCATGACGCACGTATATTTTATTTAGGAGTATTTTAGCAAAATATTGCAACAAAAACGCAGGATTCCTGCGTCATGTGAAACCCTGCATGATAGATTGTGATCAAATGTTGTTGGTCAAGACTTTGAAGTGTTTCTGTTGTTATTCAGGATTCGGAGATCATGCACGCGTGGCTGGCAGACCTGCACTTTGAGGAGTACTATAACAACTTCAGTCAGGCAGGCTACGACATGCCCACTGTATCACGTATGACACCAGAGGTGAGTTCTGAAATTTTCATCTTGCCATTGCGATCAATGTTGACATTTATTTTAAGAAACTCAGCCACATTTTTCTTCAAATTCATTTGGAATCCAGCAACTTTACCTCAAAGGAATACACAAGAATAAATGTTCTCAGTCATAGATTTTTGTTTCATTGTGCTCAGTAACTAACTTATTCAGAATTTGATTCTAATAAAGAAATAATTATTTTCTTAACATGGAAATTATATTTTCAAATATCAGCTGAAATAAAAATAAATTTAACAAGAATTTGAATATTAATGTTATGGGAATCTGATTGGATTTTTATTAACAGGAATATTACAAGGAATTAGCTGTCAAAGTACACACCCTTGAAATGCTTTTGTATACTTAGCCCTTAGCATATAAAATGTATAAACTTTGGGCATAAAGTCTGAAGATTATAATTGTCTGCACTTTACGGGTATTAAAAGTTTCTGAATTTATAAGATTTAAGTCAAGACTTGAAAAGTTTTATAACAACAGCACATTATTTATATTTTTCATATTTCCATTTTTAAAGTTTATTGTTCATGGTGAATGTGGAACATTTCTTCAGTTAGGTAGATGGATTACATGTACAATGTATGTGGTGACAATTTAATTCCATTTTGCAAAATTGCTTATTTTTGAAAATAAATAATTAAACATCTTATTATTAGTACATACTGCATAATATAAAAGAAACCAAAAAAACAAAAAAACATAATTTAAAAAATGGGTATATTGTGATTATAATTTGGCAGTTGTACAAAGAAGATTTTATTATTTAATATCGATCTTTACATTTTTTTTCTGTCATTTTTATTCTGAATCTTCCGAGCTGAAGCCTATAGAATTTCGTTTCTGTGAATTCTTTGTTGTGATGTCTATTTTAGACATCTGTAAATGACGTCTTGTTGATTCATTGCTTGTCTGATGAAGACAAAAAAGAGTTGATTGTGTTTTTCTATATTTTCATGCAGGATCTGACGGCAGTTGGTATCACAAAACCGGTTCACCGCAAGAGATTGAAAGCAGAAATAGCTAGGCTTAACATTCATGATGGCATCCCTGATTTTAGACCAGTATGTATTATCCAGTATTTCTTTCACTTGAAAATGCAGTAAAGTTTGTTTTATTTAACCACACCTCTAGAGCACATTGATTTTTATCTTGTTATCAGCTATTGGACGTCAATCATATGGTCATTCTGACATATTTATTTAGAGGAAATCCACTGCCACCACATAGGCTACTCTTTCTGATAAGCAACAAGGGGTCTTTTATATGGACCATCTCACAGACAGGACAGCACATACCACAGCCTTTGAGAAACCAGTTGTGGACCACCTGTTGGAATGGAAAATAGCCCAAACTGCAAATGCATCCACTTAGAAGAATCGATCCGATGACCGACTGGTTCACATGTGGATACTCTACTGTTTGAGCTACAACCCACTCCAGAAAATACAGTATAATTGTTTATAATATATTTATATGGAACAATTATACATTTATATCAGTAGTTTATAAACTTTGCTTCTAGTAATGAGATCTACCTTGCTAAAATAAATAAAAAATTAAAGAAGAAGAAAACAAAAATGTTTATAAAAAATGTTATCTTTAAAAAATTCTTTAAAAAAAAATACATATATTAAAAATAAACCAATTCACGTGTTATTAAAAATAAACTATTCCAAGAAAAATTTAAACACATGTATTGAGATAGGTTTAAAAAAACGTGAGGAATTACAAGATTCCCATTCATTGCTGACAAGAATTTTGGCGAGGTTTGTGATATTAACAGATAAGCTGTCAGTTAAGTTGCTGATACTACAGAGGTCCATTAGTTGGGAGGTTTTCAAGCATCTAATTTAAGAACATGATCCGGGTTTTCATGCACGTAACCACCAGCTTGTTGTCTTCCGCTTATCCAGCGTATATACACATACTGGAGTTAAGCACCATTGAATTTTTAATTAACAAGATTTCTGGGTTTAATCATTAGCTCAAAACTAAACTGATAAATGTTCTAAATGTAGCTAGGTTACATGTGAATAGGTAGTATTCACCACATTGTACATTTAGGATTAGTAAAATTATAGAAATAACTGATGTTTCTTTACAAAACATGTTTCTGAGTAATGCAATACAAAAAAAGTTTGTTTTATTTAACAACGCCTCTACATATCTTATCATCGGCTATTGGACGTCTATCATATGGTCATTCTGAAATGTATTTAGAAGAAACCCGCTGTTGCCACATAGGCTACTCTTTCCGATAAGCAATAAGGGGTCTTTCATATGCACCATCCCACAGACAAGATGGCACATACCACGACCTTTGGGAGTAATACAATACAGTTTTTAGGTTTTTTTTTAAATCACCCTGTACATGGGTTATATGTTGCATTACACCAAAGCTTAGTAGCAGGACATGGGCAGCTCTTAAAAAAAGCTGTTGCAATATTGATCTACGGTGACATTTTTATCATAATCGGGTATTTATTTTGTTATATGAACTAAATTGCCATCGCAAGATGATCTGAACTTTGAGGTCTGCGTGTCTGAAAGGGTAGAACATTTGCCTGTGCTGCAGTTGGTCTTCGGATTGATCCCCGTCGTCAGACCTATTGAGCTATGTTTTATTCCACCCACTGGTTCACGATTGGTATAACAAAGGTCATGGCAAATGCTGTCCTGACAGTGAAATGTGTATATAAAAAATAACCTGCTGCTAATCAGAAAGAATAGCCTGTGTGGCAGTAGAAAGTTTTTTTCTGTGATCTGTGTATCACAAATGCCATGTATTTGACACCTATTAGTCAATGATTAACCATTGTGCTGGAGTACCATTAAACAAACATTCCTTTTAAATGGTTTCACTTACTGTTATTTATAAATAATACGTTGACACATCACACACAGTTGTGATATTTTATCTGTTCAAACCAGTCATTTCACTGTATTATACACACACAGTGGTCTCCCCAGTGTTCAGAAAAGGAATGGAGGGAATCTGCAGAACTGGTTACACTTACAGGAAGGGATGATACCTAAGATTAGCAGATTTCATGTACTTTGAATTATATATATATATATACATTCAAGCCGATAGCCTGACATGTGATTTTGGATGGCAGACGGATGGCAGACTAAATAAAGGGATGACAGATATTACTATCGCTGCCAGCAGATGGTAAGTGTATTACAAATAAGATATGGCAGGCCTGCCATCACTTATGACATGTAGCAAGACCTCTGACACATTTAATATGAATTTACTCCTCTTGAATATTTGTTTTAAACTGGGCTTCCCACTGACCTCCAGAATTTAATATCCACCACTAAACCTGCTCAGTAGCATAGTACTAAAAAACCCAGATGATGCTTAACTTTATTTTCAGTGTATATTATATTATCTTATATTTGTGTTTACAGAATGACATCCTTGAGTGGCTCCATCTACTGGGTTTGGGCCAGTACTACGAGACTCTCACTGAGCAGGGGTACGATGAGATAGACTACGTCACAGATATTACCTGGGAAGACCTGGAAGAGATCGGGATAAAGAAACTAGGTGAGCAGTTGGTTAATGTCACATTTTAACATTGTGATAAACTAGGGCTTTTTGTTGTGTGGTTATTGTGTAGCATTAGAGAAACATATTACCACTTCTGTGCATGGCTAGTTACTCTAGTTATTCTTGTTATTCTGTGCATGTCTAGTTATTCTTGTTATTCTGTGCATGTCTGGTTATTCTGTGCATGTCTAGTTATTCTAGTTGTTCTGTGCATATCTAGTTATTCTGGTTATTCTGTGCATGTCTGGTTATTCTGTGCATGTCCATACTTTGCGTCAAGAGAAGTGGAACATCAAAACACCAGCGTCTTTCACTTTAAAAATAAGTGCCAAAAGGACAAACAACTGCCTTTTAAACCTTTTGCAACATGTACATGATACACAGAAGTATTTCTCTTCATAACTTTTTGGATTATATATGATTGCTATAGTAACAAAAATTGTAGCTGAAAAGTGCAAAAAAAAACGGGCAAAAAATGCATAAAAATACTTTATTTCCCTCATAATTGTTTTTAATATTTAGTATATTTTTTTGAAATTTTGTATAAAAATTTGACCTTTCATTTAATTTCCAAAAGGGTTTTCATTTTTGTGCTACAATCCGTAGAAGAAAAGCTATTGTTAAAAACAACGGTGCCAATCTGACATGATGTGAAGTATAGTTATTCTGTGCATGTTTTGTTATTCTTTGCATGTCTAGTTATTCTGTGCGTTGCTAGTTACTCTTGTTATTCTATGCATGGCTTCGAGAAATGCTACCTTTTTATACAGATAGGCAACAAAATTTAGTATTGGGTTGTGAAGCTTTAATTGAACTGACAACTTTTCCACTGTTTGGTTCAAACAAAGATCTGTTTAATCAATGGGACATGCTTATAAATACCACTAAAATATGTGTACAGTAAGGAATTTCATTTCCTTCTTTCCTGACATTTTGACATTTTTTGTTTGTTTCACAATTGGTCCATAACAAGTATTTAACGACAGCTTGTCTGTGAGAAATTACATATTAATTATGTTATAAAAACTTCTTGCAGCTAATCTAAATAGTCACCTTCTATGGTAAAAGCATTTTTCTTCTGTAGAGCATATGTGACAAATACCATATGTCTGACACATGATACCTAATGATTATCACAAGAAATGTAAAACAAAACATTCCTTTATATTTTTGTACAAAAAATTCCATGAAACTAGTTATATCCTTTGAAGTTTTCTTTAAAGGGTGTCGGTCACAAGTTATTTGTTCCAAATGCTAAATTAGACTTAGTTACACATCTACAGACGACAACATTTTTTCTGACCAGCTCAGCATGATTTTTACATGCGGTTTATCTCAGTAAGTAGATGTTTTAATCAACCTGTGAACATAAAAAATGACAGACCAGCTTTCCAAAGTTAAATTCATATCAATTCGTAAATAATACCATAAATAACATTATTAAAACATGAAACAAAATTGTTGATTTTTCTCAATCAGTCTATATTATTAAAAATGTGATTAAATTTGTTACAGATGTATGTTTTGTCATTAAAATATCAACTTTAACTAGCTTACCAGATAAATAAAAAACAAATGCATTAAATTTGATGCCAGATTGTGGACTGCATGAACAAATTGCTTTAAACTATTTATATTGATGAAGTTAAAGATGACTAGAGAATTAAACTAGTTAATGGGAGCTATTCAGATATGAATTTATCTTGCTGACACATATATTAGTTTACCACAAATCTGCAAAAACAATGCACAAATTTAGTTACGCCTGTTATCTGTAATGACTAATATTTCCTTCTTTTGTTGTCTGCACAAGTGATATTGTACATGTCTCTGCCAATTACAGCAGAATGTTAAAAATAACCAGAATTCTGAGCAAATGCCAAGTATATGCACTGGCTTTCTGCGTCAATTTGAGTCATTTTCAATGTCTCTGGAATTTTGCTTTCTGCAAGTCTTTGACTCAGCTCATGCCTTTAACGGAGAACAGCTTCTCACAAAAAGATTTATGTCTGAGGAATGTGAACTGAGAAAAATGGCATGTTTTGTAGAATATGTCACTTTTGATTAATTCCGAACGCAGCAAATACATGTAGCATTGACTGCCCGGCTTAGGTGAAGTGAGTTGTAGCATTGATGACCCTTGATGGACCCATTACCTTATTTCCTGCTGTGACCATAAGTCTTCAACTAGCTTGTCAAAACCTGTGCTAATATGCTGTCCTGTCTGTGAGAATTTACAGTTTGGGTTATTTTCCATTCCAAGCAGTGGTCAAAGGTCATGGTATGTGCTGTCCTGTCTGTGGGAAAGTGTATATAAAAGACTCCTTGCAGCAGCAGGTTTCCTCTAAAGAAATATGTCAGAATGACCATGTTTGACGTCCAATAGCCAATGATATTAAGATAAAAATTATTGTGCTCCAGAGGTATTAAATAAAACAGACTTTACTCTTTGTTTTTTAACTGGCTTATCAAAAGCTGTGTTAATAAGCTTTCGTGTCTATGGCAATGTACCTATAAAAGATCATTTGAATTTGATTTTTTTTATAAGAGCCTAATTGGCATGTTTCGTCTGTAGACCTTATGCTACAAATACTGTGTTTGAAACTGTAATATTTATAAAGATATTTTAATGATAAAACATGTTTTAGATAAAACATGTTTTTATGTTAAAATGTTTGAAACAAAGGGGCATATTTATAAAGGTGTTTTAATGATCAAATATATTTTAGATACAACATCTGTAATGCTTGAAACATGTTTTATGTTAAAATACCTGTATAAATATGGCTGTAAGGAATTTTTTTGTTTTGTTCTAAAGACAAATAAAACAAAATGATATTGTAAAGAAAACTACCAATATTGGCTGACTTAGTCATTTGAGCATTGTTATGCAGGTCAGAGTGTGTAGCTTTCCTAGAACTAAATGAAACAAGATTTAAGATGCATTCTGCAATTAACAAAAAATAATATAATTTTACAAAATATGGATTAAATGTCACCCATTTTTCTCTATTAATCTTTTTTATGACCTCCATTAATAATAGATAACTTTACAACAGCCTAAGGTCACACTAGACCCTGTTTAAAACACTGCATATAGCAGTGGTGTAGGAAGGCACCAATAAGTGGAGGGGCACACACAAACACATACATATATTTACGTTAAAAATGAATAAATATATATGAAATATAGATGCTCCCCTTGACCCTCCCTCCCCTTCCTATGCCAATGATATAATAAGGTGAATATATAAGGCAAGTTATGAAAGATGGTTGTTGGATATTGTATCACACTCGTAGGGCCATCTGGCTTCTGGGCAAGTGCTCTGATTATGAACAGATGCTGGGTGATCTTTTGCCAAGGAATTGTAGGCGTTCCCCTGGAGCTGAGCTGAAGACGTGGGTCAGAGTGCCACACTTATTACACAATTCCAGGCAGCTTGTTCTTTACTTGTGTTACCGCAGCTTCTAACAAGTTTACTCTCCCTGCAGCCAGCTGTCACTATGTGCATCAACGCGGGATTATGTGCACTGCTCTCCTAACGGTTCAGTTTTGTCAAACTTGGATTTACTTGGTTAGCCTTCATTCCAAAGGATTTAATTGTTTATTCATTGGTTCAAAGGTACAGTATTGTTGTCTGTCTGTGAGTAATTTAGAGGTTAGGATAGATTCTCAAGGATTTAATTTTTAATTTGTGGTATAGGTGAAATAATAATTTATGTCTTTGTGAGTTGGTTGGTTAAAAGGTATTTAGATTGTCTGTGTTTAACTTGTTGAATACATATATAGTAGAAGTTCACAATTGTTACTAATACTGATATTTGAAAGGTTTTTCTTAAAAGACAAAAATTGAAGTTTCTGAAATGTATATAGATTTAGCTTTTGCTGTAAAGTTTTGTGGATGTTGAATTGTCATGTGTTCTAACCTTTCTTTGGTGAGGTACATGTCAAGAGCTGACTGCCAAAAAACAGTTAGGTCCATTTTGGCAGTTTTGGCTCACTTAGGGCCAATTTCTCGTCGACAGTTCAACCTCGATTCTTAGTTTAAACTGTGTCCACACATGTTAAAAGAATGGGTTGAACTGTA